>BJBW01006952.1:11240-27845 GCA_004320125.1 Scolopax mira
GTGGAACTTCCCATGGTCCAGCTTGTGCCAGTTGCCCCTCATCCTGTCACTGGAAACCACTGAAATGAGTCCAGCTCCATCCTCCTTCAACCCACCCTTTAGATCCTTGTCAGCATTGATAGTGTCTCCCCTCAGCCTTCTCTTCTCCAGGCTAAAGAGTCATAGCTCTCTCAGCCTTTCATTTTAAAAAGCCTCTATTTAAAATAGTATTTGTGTTGAACATACAGGTAGCCCCCATAGCTCCTCTCCCTGAAAGAATCCCTCACAAGAAGCAACTAGGTTCATCAAAAACTTCAGTTGTAGTATTGAATTTCATCTTGTGCTGATCATGGGCGTTTTTTCACAGCAACTATTTACATGAGATACACTGGGGAGGAGGTTAGTCCTTGTCTCTGCTTTTTTAAGACCTCTAAACAATGAATTACATGGGTTTGGAGTTTAGTTCGTCATAGGCAGCCAAGACATGTTTTGCACGCTGAACTAAGAACTCTCTGTGTATGTGGTCAAAGGGAGTGAGGCCCAGAATAAATTCATAAAAATAACTTTGCTAACTGTTCAAGAAGACACACTGCTCTCCCCCGCAGGCTGCGGTTCGGGCTTTCCTTCCCTGCTAAGCCCTTGCATGAGGCTGAGGAGAAGCTCCTCACAGCCGCTGGGGTGACATGGCCGCCACCGAGCGTCGACGGGGCGGGGGGGGGCGGATTGGAGGCAGGACGCAGTTTGCGCGGGAGCGCCTCCCGCCGCAGCCAATGGGGGAGCGGCGTCTGGCGGCCGTTGAGCGCGTGGCCGGGGGGGCCGTTGCCGCCGGGCCCGGCCGGGGCTGAGGTGGCGAGCGCCGGCCGGTCTGTGGCGAAGGCGTTCCGGGAGGCAGGGAAGTGGCTTCGTTTGAGCGGCAGGAAGGTTGATCAGCCGTCCCTGGGGCCGGGTGAGGGCCGGTGGGAGCTGGGGTTGCCCCCTGGGAGTGCTGGGCTGCTCTGAGGGCTCCCCCTCCCCGGGGGGCTCTGCTGTGGAGGAAGCCGTGCTCTAACATCAGCGCTGGTTTCTAACCGGCTTGGCTGCTCTTAAGTATCTAGTAGCGTCAGTAGTAGTCACAAGGTGGTTGTTATTTATCCAGGGTCTGCCTAGAGCCATGGTGGCTCTTGTTTCTTATCTTAAGGGAAAAAACAAAAAAAAGGTGGGGGCAAAAAAATCACTTCTCTGTGGTATACTTGTTGTAATTTGGGTATAGTCATCTCAGATGTACTTTAGTAGTGTTATGGTAAGGTGTTTAATTTCACAGAGTTGCTCAAAGCTTCAGTTAAGAGATAAAGGTAGATTTAACAAGACAGCTAATATTTGTGAAACATAACTGTAGAAGTGCATAATGAGACCACGGTAAGGTGTTTTGTGAGGGTGACTGGCTTCTTGATGACTTCTGTTAAATGATTTTTTTTGTTAAGTGATTTTTTTAAATGATCTCATTTTAATGATGATCCCTAGTAGCCCCCATAGCTCCTCTCCAAGTAAAGTAAGTAAACCCCAGCTTATGGGCCTGTTGGTTTGTCTTCACGCCATCCCAGGGCAAAGAGTTACAGCCTGGATTGTAATTTGATGTGCTTTATGTAAGATTATAATTGGGCTAGAGACTGGTGACTATAACAAAATTGTTGTTTCATTTAAGTGGTTCAAAAAGCATATGTAGCTGAGGAATATGTTTGTACGTGTGCCTCTCCATAAGCTTTGGGGGAAAGGCAGAGAAGAATTGGCAACTATTTAGAAGAAACAATCTTTACAAAGAGTGTCTTAATTCCCTACGTGCCTTTTCTCTGCTTTTTCTTCATGTTTGCTATGAAACTGGGTTTGTCATGAGTCCAGAGCAGGAGTGTGCTTTGCTTTGGTGCATTGTCCAGCTTTCTGCTCTTGGGAAGAGAAATGCTCTGACCTAGGAAACTATCTTCCTGTTTTCTTTTGTGACTTAGACTTTCTGGAAGATTTTCAGGTTTTCATACAGTCCTGTGCTTGATAAGCATTTCTTCTTGTTTCCCCAGAATTGAAAGGAATATGCTTCCATTTTCCCCTTTGTCTGACACCTGAAGGGTTTTTTGTTCTTGGGAACCACAGAGGATTGATTGGTCTCTGGGGACGCTTTTACTCGATTGAAATCGCACAGACAAGAACGGCAAATTCTTTTAACAAACTTCCTTGAGCTCTTAGGGTTTCTTTGAGAATGTACCACATCATTTTTAGCTTCTGTACAAGCATGCAGTAGGTAAAAACAAGTTGTTTAATGGTTCTTTAAACAGTAATGTCCTTCTGTATACCATGGTGTATCTTGAACTTCTCTTAATTTTTATTAAGGTGAGAAACTGATAAGAAGAGACGAGCTGATGACTTTGAGAGGTCGCAGTGGGAGTGAGCAGTGGATTACTTCAGAGGAGGAGTTAAAGTGTTTGTACCATGGCATTTGAAGAGCACAGCAACGTTAAAAGCAAAAGATGCTTCAGTCAGACCTCACATCTTTTTTCTTACTCTGAGGCAGCTGAGCACACGCTTGTCAGAGGTGTTACAGCAGGTGATAACCCCTCTGGTTTTGGCCAGGCACGTTCTGTCAATGTTTCAGAATTGAAGTTGTCAGAGGAAAGCTTACCTTACTTAAATTCATCTTTGGATGCAGATATTGAAACGTATAATAAAAAGAGGATGGGAATTTGCTGCACAGGGTTAGATGAAAGCAAGAAAGAAGCTGATACGTTGGGAAGGGAGTGTGGCCATACACACTCTAACTGTGGGATGTGTGATGATTGCAGACAAAGCCATTCAGGTGAAGATTCACAGCTGGAGTACATCAGTGCTCAAGAGCAAGATTTTGAAGATAGGAATAGCTTGTGTGAGTTTTCAGAACAAAGGGAAACCATAGGAATCAACTCCCTAAAGCTGACAGATCCAAATCATGAAGTTTCAGGGGGTGGAGTGGCAAAGGAAAAAAACTTCATTGATGTTGCAGAAGGTTGTTGTCCTACTTCTGAGTGTGGTGTAAGTGACCAAACCTACCCAGAAGCAGCTGTCCCAGAGCTTCCCCACCTGCTTCAGGACTCTCTGTCTCTGCCGGATTGCAATGGGGTGACTTGTGATCATCAGGAAGAACAAACAGAGTATCATAGTGTTCTCTGTGGAAGTGTACAGGAAAGTCCTTTTTGCGGGAGCAAAGAAAAGGTCTGTCCAAATCTGCTCGTTTGTGACAGTTTAGAAAATGAAGAGGTGAAAGACATCTCGCTGACGGACAGCCCGCTGCCACCCAAAATGGCTACAAGTGAAGAAGTGTGTGGAAAGAAGGACAGACACGTTGGCAGCGTGTTGGTGAAGCAAGATAATCCTTTAGTGTCGCGAAGGGAAAGGGCCCTGGCAGTAGCCCTTCAATTTAGTGAAAATGCAGAGGATTCCAGTTTCTACAGTTGTGAAGTATCTGGTGTGTGCACGCGCGGCACCGGCTGCGCCGCAAAGGATGCTGAAACCCAGTTTCAACTCTCTGCAATTCTCACCAGCAAGGATGCTGTTTTTGGGGAGGAAGTTGCAGGTGGAAACACTATCTGTCTGAACTCACGGTTGGAGCATCATGAAACTTTGCAAAGCGTTGCCGGCGATTTTTCTACAATTAACCAGGCTGTCGATGCAAGTTCTGATTTTCGAGCTTGCTTTACCACAAGCAGGAGCACCAGTGCTCAGGTTTGTCTCTCCTCCAGGGCTGTTAATACAGAGATAACAATGATGAACAAATCTCGGCCTGTGGAATGGCACCGTGAAATGGCGGACGTCGCTTGCAATACGGACTGGTCCTGTGGAACAGGTAGTACAGAGACAAGGTGTTCACAACTTACTGACCCACTGGAAGAACACTCAGGTGCCAACGCTGAAAGAATTCAGGTAATTCCAAAAAAAACCCCAAACAATCCACAACCAAGCAAATAATGTTGAGATATAGGCCTTTTTTTTCAACTTAAAGTTGCTCCGAAATGTGTAACCTTTTAAAATGTTTTTTGTTTAGGAACAGCAGGAATCAAAAAATGAGCTTTGTAGCAGCGACTTAAAGATACGTGCTGACAGGTGAGTCATGAATTGTTCTTGGTTTGAATTTTAGGTGCTGGATAGGATTTTTTTGGTTGTCTGTGACTTAGCAAAACTGATGGTACTAAAAGATTGCTGAGCAGCGGCTCCTGTGCTGGAGGTTGCTTTTCAGAGGGACCTGGACAAGTGAGAAGAATGAGCTGAAGACCTCCTGAAGTTGAACAAAAACCAAAGTAGCCTTGGTCTGCAGTTGCAGACTGGCCAAGAAAAGTCAAGTGTAAGTCAGCAGGGCTCCTATAAAGTGAAGAAGGGAAGCCACATCCTGGGGTTGCAAAAGTGCAGTCAGCAGATAGAAGTAAGTGTTTATTCTCAGTTTGGTGCTCCTGTGGTCACATGTGGAAAGGTATCTCCAGCTGTAAGCCTTGTAGTGCAAGAAAAAGATTGGCAGACTGGGGAAGGTCCACCAGAGGACCATGGAGATGGTGAGGGAAGCCTGTGGAGCACCTGGTGTGTGGGGAGAGCTGAGGGAACTGGGTTTGGTCAGTCTGGAGAAGGAAAGGTTGAAGAGGGAGGGAACCTCCCCACAGCTGTTGGCAATCAGGGGTGGGTTTCCCAAGTTAAATTCTTTGCAGAGGTGCATTTTGAAAGGGCAAGAGACAGCAGTTACAGTGAGGGAAATTCTAGATGAGAGTAGTATTGTAACAGTATCAGAGAGATGGTACAGTCTCCTTTCTTGGAGTTTTAAAACAAACCCCATAAATAAATCCAAAACCAAAGCTGGACTGGATGAGACCCCAAGCTAATTTTGAAGTTAGCCCTGCTTTGAGCAGTGGATTGTTCTCCACTCCAGAGATCCTTTCCAACCTAAGATTCTGTGAGTGTGGAAGCAAAATAATTTTGTCTGTAGATCAAGAGAGTTGCTAAGTTTCTTTTTCTTCTTACAATCACACTTTTTAGATAGAAATTATTCTGGTGCTCATGGAGTTTCCACCTCTCAGTTAGGGCTACTGTAAGACACCATTTTCCTGTGTAGTAAATAGGAAGAACTGATTTCTTTTTTTTTTTTTCTTTTCCTCTTAAATTGTATCAGAAATAACTTTTGGAAAGCTACTTGTTTCAAAACATAACGACTGTTCCAGGGCTTCAAGATTTTATTTTTTATGATTATTTTAAAGGCTGGTACACTTTGACAATCAAGCTGTGAAGAATTCTGCATCCAGTGACTGTCAAAAAATCCTGCAGAGAGCGATTGAAGCGGAATTGCAGATTCTTAATGCTCATTATCAAATGTGCTATCAGCACTGCTTGAAGATTTACAAGCTGGCTTTGGAGGAAAACACATGTTTTAGCAGGCACGTAATTTAATGTCCTTTGAAATGAAATTGATAACTTGGTTAAAAGGCATTAANNNCTTAACTCTCACTAAGTAGTATTTTCAGCTTAAAATTTTCTGTAGCACTAGCTGAGGAGGGGGATCAGGAGAACACCTTGTGATGCTGTCAGAGTATGGCTCCAAAAATCTCCTGTGTGCATTTGGAGTGAGCTCCTCTTCTTGGGCGACGTGGAGGAGCCCCGAAACGCTGTGAAGTGTTTGGGCAATTCTGGAAGCAGTAAGAGAAACGAAATGTCTGATCTTATTTTCTTATTTTGACAGATGTAATGGAAATGCTGAATTAGGTTCATCTCTCATGTTGGTTTTGGAAGAGCTGAAAAAGAATTACAACACTATGAGAATGAAAATAAAAACGGGCGTACCTTTAAATGCACTTCCACCACTATCAGTTGAGATTAAGTTGTTCCAAATCTCCTCTTCTTATGTCCCATGCAAGGTAATTTCTTAATTGCTTTTTATTTTTAATATAAAAGGTTTTCTTCAGAAAATTAAGACTTTTTTTTTCTTTTTTGGCAGTTGTTGAGAGACGATCTTTGCTATAAGTAAGTAGCCTTTATTCGTGGTATTTATTAAAGATCAAAATAAATGAGAAGTGAGTTTAATATGTTTTAAACTTAGAATGTCTTCATTGCAGGATGTATCTTGTTGCTCCAAAACTGTTCAGCTGGAAAACTAGCATAGCACTTTGGGTACAGTGATTTTAGTTCAAGGAGATTTTTACTCTGTGGTTTTTGAATTTGCAAACTATGGCGTTGTATTTTTACTATCTTTATAGCAAAAGTTTTCAAATTACAGCTAAATTTCCTGGTTCTTCTTTTTCTTTTCTACTTTCACTACTAAAATCTTCGTTTCTAATCTTGATGCTCTGTTTTAAAAACGAAACAAAAAACCAAATAAACAAAAAATAAACAAACAAAACTCACAAAAACCCCTCACCAAAACATAAAGGCTTTGCTGCCAACAAAGATAATGTCAGGCATATAAACAGCTGTTCTGCTGAGATTGTCATTCAGTTATGAAGAGTGATAGAAACATAATTTCATGTTTCAGGCAGATGTATGCTCAAGAACCATGTCCAGTTATTTATATAAGTGAAGATTAAAACAAATTTGGCAATAAGTTTTTACTGCATCAGGTAAACAACTAGAGATCTTCTTCAAATTTCTTGTTAAGCGTTAGTAAAATTACTAAAAAAAAAAAAAAATGCACAGAGATTTACAATTGTAAAAACATACATCATAACATCACCGAGAAAGCCATCTAGGTATAAAGGAAAAACAACATAAACCTAGAATGTAGCTTTATGTTTCAGGTTGCAAACAATTCTTTTATAAAATACAGGTATCAAATCTTAACTTAAAATGAGACCCAAAGTTTTTTATTAAGCACATTTTATTTAATGCAGTGTGAGGTTTTTGAAATATTTAAATTAATATTTCAGATTACTTGGTATCGTTGTAGAATTTAAAATTTTGGTGCCATATTTTGTATGAAATTCTTAGATCCCTTTTAGTTCTGTTTCAGGCACAAGAAAAGCTGACTTTGAAGCACCAAAACTGCAAGAAAGGAAAATTTCTTTCAGCATGGTAGGAATTTATGTTACGTTGTGTAAGCCTGGTCTTCTCTTAGGTATCTGCAAATACAGTCCCAGTCTTCAGGGCTCCAAGTGAGATTCTCTACCAGAAATTGCAAATGCAGCTGATGTCACCAAGATTTTTATCACCCTTTCAATATAAAATAACTTGGGGGTTCTCAAAGATGATCAGCAGGTTAACTTTTTAAAATTTACCTATTTAATATAGGTAAAAAAAGCACTTGCACCTGATTATATTTTATTTTGCTATGACGTAACTGAAACCTGTTTATAGGACAATCCACAGACCTTATGTTTAACTGATGGCAGTCAGCCAAGTGACCCTGCTTCCTCCAAAATATTTGAAGAACAACATAAAGATCAGGATGTGGAACGTGGTAAGCGATCTGCCCCTAGTACAAATGTGACATTATTTGTTAGTTAAGTTGTTGGAAAAAAAAAAACAAACCCCAAACTGTGTGGAAGACACATAGGTCAACACTCCTTTCTGTGAAGGAGTGCTTCATGTTATATCAGGCCCGTATTATAATTAATATCTTGAAAACAAATTGCTAATTAAATCAAAAATGAAAAGTAGCATGTGTCATCTCTTATTCAGAACATGGGGCCAAATCTTGTAGGAAGCTGGAAGCCTCTTAAGCACACCCAAATTTGATGTTCATTCCTACGACATATCGTGGTCTGAATTTTAACACGCTGAAATTTATTTCAACTGTTAAGGCTGCCTGAAAAATGAAGAAGGGAATGAATATTGGTTTGATGCTAAAGAGGACTTGACAGTAGCAGATTTTTCTGTGGTATCCGAAGAAACAAAAAAGCAACAAGAAAAACAAGACACAATTGATTTAAGAGGTGAGGTTGTGTCCTTTTAAGCTGCCGTACCTACTGAGGGTGTTTGTTTATTATGTGAGTATTCTTTTCCTTCAACAAACATAAGGAAACTTGGAAAAAATGCTAGCTGGGTTTTCAGACTTATTTTTCCTCTGCCTTGCAGTGAATGCTTGTACAGATATTCAGCTATTTTCAGCCACGTTTTTCCTTGAAAATTTTACCGATGTTAAACAATTTAGTAAATCATGTAGCTCGAAATCTTTCTTTTCACCACTGCTACCTCTTGGTACTCTTCATTCTCTTGGGGTTTTTTTTAAAGGCTTTCTATCTTTGTTTTCTGAAATCTACAGAGAAAATGTTAGTTTGGACTGAAACAGGAATAGTTACTAACACTGCTTTCTTACACTTATTAGAAGCAAAGATAATGGAGAGTGGAAATGAGTGTTCTTTTATTCATGTGGGTGGCCTAAGTTCCTCAGTGTCAGAGGTATGCCTGTTCTTATTTACACAGTAGTATTAATGACTTGCCTGAATTTTCTGAATTCTTTCATACTATATATTTGCAACCAAAATATGCTTCTATTTTGTAGGGTGACTTAAGATCCCATTTCCAGAAGTATCAGATTTCTGACATACTTACCGGTGTGGATTCTGACAACCACAGGTATATTAATAGAAGTTTTACTTGTTTCAGATTTTTTTGCTGTTAAACTAAGTGAATTATGGGAGAGGGGAGGGAGTTATTAATTTATTTTAATTTTGTTTCAGTAATTAACATAGGTAGAGATAGGTTGATCAAAACTTGTCATTTTGAACAGTTTTTCATCTTAGGAGAACTTAAGCAGTCTGAGACTTTCTGTTGAGCTTAATTGAGATACAGTTAATATTTGAAAGATGAGGACCATTATGTATTCTTACTGATAGTAATTTGTACTCTTACTAATAGTAATTGTACTAATTAGTTTCCTTTTTTTTTTATTATTCTGTATCTTAGATATGCATTTCTTTGCTTTAAGGAGAATAATAAAGCAAAGTTAGCTGTAGAGGAAATGGACCAGAAAAAAATAAATGGAAAAACAATAAGTGTTGAGCTTGTGAGTAATTCATCAGAGAACAAATCTTTGGTTTCCCAAATACTTACAAATAAGCTTTGGCACGAAATCCAACCTGTTGATAACAGTCAAAGAAATGATCAGGATAAATTGCTCACTTCAGCTTCTAATTCTGTGAAAGCACCTGATGCCACTTCTGATTCTGAGAAAATGCAACTCCTTCCTGTAACTTCTTCAAAAATGTCTTGCTCTGTGAAAGTACCTTCAGAAACAAAGTGCCCTGGTCTGAAATCATCTGTTGAAGATTCGGTACATTTTTTGCTCCGAGTTAATCAAAAGGTAAATAATTATTTCTAAGGCAGATTAAGAGCCTTGAAACTTCTCATTCCATAACACATTACATATACATAAATGATGTTAGGATAGTAAAACATGTTGTGAGTCAGTAATAAATTTCTGGCATGCTGCAGAAGAATGAGAGAACCATTTATTTGCCCCTGCATCAAATTGTTGTACTCCCAGTAGTAGAGATTTATGGTATAACCTGTACAACACTTAACCCATTCACTTCTTGCTTCCTTTGATGCAATTCTAGGATACTGGAGAAAATTTTCTGCCCAAAACATCTGCTCCTTTCTCCACTAATTCATACGATGCCTTTATTTCTCCTCATACATTAAACTTGAGCAGCTTTACCAAATTAATGAAGAAACTTCAAGAAATTCATCCAGAGGCTAGCAGGTGAGAGTATTTGGATTTCAATTTCTGCCAATATCCGTGGTAACTAAATTTGTTGCACAGAATGGGATATAAACATTTCTTTCTTTTATTTGTACAGAGACAGAATTGTGGATGCTTTGCTGGAGGTGAGGAAAAATAACAAAGGTATCCTAAGTGGCTTGTCCATCAATTCAATTGTGAAAAGGACCTCTGGAATTTTAAAGAAATCGACCCCCAGTTGTGGGTGGGAAAAGCAATGTAAATAAGTGAGTATTTTAGCCTACATGGAAATAAACCCACTTGCATTTGTGTAGCTCTATAACCTGACTAGACTAGTAAATACCTCAGTATAAAGCTCTGCAAGAAGTACCTGAATGAATCCACTGAAACAACAGTTTGTAAGGATTTTTAGCTGTTTTACAGAACATCTGTAAACGGATTAACTCACTAGGTTATGCTCTCTATAAAACTTGGTATTCTGGGGTTTGTGTTATGGAAACTGTGTTACTGATGAGCTTGGTGGAGCACATCATCACCCATATTCTGGACAAAGGTGACACCTAATGGCCAGCCCTTGTGTAGCAGTTCAGAAAAAAATTCCAGCATAGGCTCAATTTTGGTTTAAAAAACTTACGATTTTTGTCAGATGTGTGCGATTCGGTTCTGTACTAGAAATCTAACAGAGTAAGATTGTATGTCTTAGTTTTTTCATGTTAAAGGACATTTTGTGTGATGGCACAGCACTGAATTCTGCAGGATGCTGCAGCAAGTGAGCATGCTAAAAGCACAGGTTTCTCACGCTGTCCTGTGTGTTCTTGGAGCACTGGGTCCAGTTCTGGGCTCTCCAGTTCCAGGAGGACAGGGAACTGCTGGAGAGGGTCCAGCAGAGGGCTACAAAGATGATGAGGGGCCTGGAGAATCTCCCTTAAGAGGAGAGGCTGAGGGACTTGGGTCTTTTTATTCTGGAGAAGGCTGAGGAGGGATCTAATCCCTCCCTAATAAATACTTAAATGGAGGGTATCAAGAGGATGGTCTTTTTTCAGTGGTGCCCAGGGACATGACAAGAGGAAATGGGCACAAACTTGAATAGAAGAAGTTCCTCAACGTGAGGAGGAACTTATGTATGGGCTTTACATTCATAACTGTTCCTAAGATGGTGTTTTTCTCTGTTGCTTTGCTAAAGAGATGATCTGAATCATTTTTGCTTTCATCTTGAGGAAGCTGTAAAATAGTCAAGATGTTCATAAGTGACATCTCTATGTCACTCATCTTTCTGAAAAATCTCAATTTCTCATCTTTCCATAGTAAGAAACACATATTTAATGTATTTAAGAAAAAATGATTCTGCTCACAGCTCATCTATATTAATTCTACTATGTCTATAGCTTCAGACTTCCCTGAAGGGTTAAGTGTCCACTGAGAAACACCATTTCAGAGCCTTACGTTCTTCCAAGCTGGTGAAACATTCAGAATTGTACAGATTATACTTTTATGTCAAGGTGTATTACCTAATATTTAATGTATAACAACCTAAATTCAGCTTTAAAGTAAAGCTAACCTTGTTTTTTTTTTTCTTTAGCTGACTTAACACGACTTACTCTTCAGAATATTTGTAGATCTTGTATATTTGATGGTTTTGAAGGAATAATTTCATTAGAAATAGGAAGTTAAATTTGGGGCTGGAAAAATCCTTTAATTCTCATTAGTGAGCTGCTGTCATATTTACCTGAACAGTGCACTCAACCTTCTGAGCCTGATGGTAGGCAGCACTTAACAGGCCTTGTGATGCTATAAAAGTTATTCAGTGCAGCATTAAAAATAGATGTTTCCTTAAATTTTATCAGTACCAAATGTCCACACTGGGAAGGTTTCTGTGAAATGAATAATTAGCAGAGTAAAAATTTAGAAACGGAGCAATAGAGAGGGGTCTTATCAAAGCATAACTAAAACAGTCCTTTGAGGAACATAGAGAAGTACATAGATTCTACATGTTCCTAAATTATTATTTGATAACTTAATATTTAATTAATTGAATTAATAGAAAGGCATGACTTGCTGCATAAAACCCTATTATTTGATTGTAGTAATTTCTTGTGATTCTGTGTACTTCTACAGGACATAATAAAATTATTGTAGCTTCAGTGATTTTCTGGGGTGCTAAAGCTGCTCATCTTCTTTTTATTTTAATTTGAGCATTCAATTTATTTCAATTTATCCGATGCTTTTGTTTGTTTGTTCTCTTTTTTATATAGATGGCTTTCCCATTAAGAAGAATCGATCCTCTCCCATTGGAAAGGTTTTTGCAAATTCTATACTCCAGCTTGTTCCAAGAACATACTGTGTTTCTTGTTAAATTTATTTCAGCAGATGTTAATGAAAACTCTTGTAGCATTGCTGTATGATATGCAGTTTTATCTAAGACAGTATAACCTGAAGGTCACTTTGGGGTGTTTTTCTGTTTAGGCAGATATTAAATGATTCTTCCCAGTTTTGTTGCTTTTTGTAGTGGGTTCAAGCATTTCATCAGGATTCTGTAAAGTAGAGAGATCACACTTTTGTGAAGTGAAAATTCTTTAATACTGGCAGGGCTTTTCTACACTGAATTACACAACCCCCAGTGATTGTGTGCCACCTAATTTTACACCTAATTAGGTTGTAACTGCGAAGATACTAACAAATAGCCAGCAGGCATGTGCTTTAGGGATTAACCTGATTCTGGGTAGCCTGTAGAAATTCCCTGTATCCTGTGAATACCGGGGAGGAGCAGGGGAGGCAACGAGAGTTTCATTTTGGAAAAAAACAGGTTTCAGAGCTGGCAGTGCTGGTGGGTGCCTTTCCCATGGTGAAGCAGAGTCACCTCCTGCCCATGTTGACTCGGAAGCGCGTTGCAGAGCACTGGTTCCTTCAGGATGAAGCCTGGATTTTTATTTATTTATTTATTTATTGACTGATTGATTTATAGAACATGGCATTTTGTTGTCTCCTATTCCACTTCTGTTTCTGCAAGCAACAAAATGAGCTTCTAAATCCCTTTATTTTGTGTGTGTGTGTGTGTCTCACAGCCTGGTATAGTGGGAAGCACACGTTCCCTGAGACTTCTGGTTTGGGTTGATAGAAGGTGAAGGAGGAAAGCTGGGAGTATCCAGTTTTGCACGTTTGCTTGTGTTGTTACTGTACAGGAGAGGTCTAGATTTTAAATCCTCTTCTGGTAAAGAAAGGAAAGGCAGCTTAGGTGTACGTGTCTGGTCAGGGGGTGAGGAGAATTATCCTTGATTGACACGGACAGGCTCATGCTGTGATATTGCACGACAAGACAGTACCTTGGTGTTGTCCCACCTCTGTCTCTTTGTTATACTTTGTTCTAGATCCCGGCTGCATTTGCTGCTGAAAACAGCAGCTTTACTTACCTGTGAATAAAGGTTAAAATTCCTTCTGTGCAGGTGTTCTGCTGAGTTCAGTTTCATCCCTTCCCTCTTCCCTTAGCAGAACCACTGTAGGGAAGGCTTTCAGAGCCCCAGCCTCTTCTTCTACAACCAGTTCTGTAATCTTGGTCCTGAGCCCTCAAGTTTGGTTTCTTCCCTGCTCGTATCAAGATGAAAGCAGGTGTAGGCTTTGCTCTACCACGTTATGAACCCTTTGTGTTCCCCAGACTTGATTTTTAATTAATTGGGTGGTTGTGTAGGATAGAACTGGCTTTCTGGCACACAAGCTGCCTTGTTTCTGTGGGGAGAGCAGAAATGGTTATGATACGAATGAACTGTGGTGTTTGTTCAAGGTTTCCCAGCTCTTCCTTTCAAGGGCAAGAATTAACTTAAAATGTGTGAACCAGGTGAGGTGTCCCTGCCCAGGGCAGGGGGGTTGGAGTAGATGATCTTTAAGGTCCCTTCCTACTCTAACCATTCTGTGTTTCTAATACATACAATAAGCTTTTTGTATATTTATAGAATATGGGCTCATTAAACCACAGCCATTTGCTAATCTAAAATGAAATGCATTTTCAAAGGAATTTTTAAAACGCAGAATTAGTTATATTAATGACCTTTTTGTCCTGACTGCCAGTAATAAAACAATTGCCACCAGGTGTCCACCCACAAGACCAAATGATTTGACTTGAACCAGCTGTATTTTTGTCAGTGGATGCACAACACCTGAAGACTGAAAACTGGAATAAAAGGGAAAGGTGAAGCCTTGCTTCAACCAGTTTGAGGGGGTGGTGGTGACCTCTCAGCAGCTGGACCCCTCCTGAGTCATGGAATCAATAGGGGGTTGGAAGGGACCTCTGGACATCATCTAGTGCCTTGTGTTCCTGCAAGGCAAAAATTCAGTTATCAGCTGTAGGTGGAGCTGATTTTCCACTCTGTAAGGAAAAACCACAGGAAACGTGCGTTTTATTAGGTCCTCTACGTGTTCGTAGTCAGCGGGGTGAAAAGAAAGGAGGGAAGGTTCAGCTTGTAGCCCTTGGGTGGGGATGGAGGGACCACCCTTGGGTGGCGATGGAAGGACGGCTGAGGGAAAGGCGGTTCACGGAACCATGTGGGGTTGGAAGGGACCTCTGGAGATCATCCACCTTCCTTCCTTCCTCATTTTCTTCCCTTTCCCGTCGTCTCCGGGCTCCTCGGGGAGGAGGTGTCGATAAGGCCCTACCCGGGCCACAAGCCACCCCGGCGAGGCGGGTGGGGAGGCGCGGCCGGCGGCGGGGCGGGCTCCGGTGTCTGCCCCCCCCCCCCCACTGCGCGTAAGGGCCCGCCAGCGCGGAGTTCTCCTCCCTCCGACCCCGCGGTGCGGAGAGGATCCCGCCCCGCTCTCTTTCTCTCTCTCATGGGCCGGCGGCATCCCGCGGCGCGGAGGTAGCGCCCCGCAGGCGGACGGGCTGCGCGGGGCACAGCGCGGAGGAGGAGAAGAAGGAGATGGCCCTGCTCCCCCGGCGGTTCCTCTGCTTCCTGCTGGGTAAGTGCGCGGCCCCGGGAGCAAAGTTCGCCGGGTTGGCGGGGACAGGACTCGGGAAGCGTTCCCCTGCCCCCGGCCCCCCTCCCAAAACACCCGGTTGCGGGAAGTCCTGGGTCTCCCTGAGCGCGGGGAGGTGTGAGGCACCGGCCGCCTCCTCCTCCTCCTTCCCCCCTCCTGCTTCACCTCTTTATTCCTGAAATCTCTAAAGTCTCCAGCCAGGCTTTGCTGGCAACACAAAAAGGAGGTGGAAATTAAAAAGAGAAATCATTCCGGAGCAGGAATGAGCAGGGTTACAAAGATGGTTAAGGGCCTGGAGCATCTCCCTTGTGAGGAGAGGCTGAGGGACTTGGGTCTGTTTAGTCTGGAGAAGAGAAAGCTGAGGGGGGATCTGATCAATGCTTATAGATACTTCAAGGGAGGGTGTCAGGAAGATGGGGCCAGTCTTTTTTCAGTGGTGCCCAGGGACAGGACAAGAGGAAATGGTCACAAACTTGAGTATTGGAAGCTCCATCTAAACCTGAGGAGGAACTTCTTTCCTGTGAGGGTGTCAGAGCCCTGGCAGAGGCTGCCCAGGGAGGTGGTGGAGTCTCCTTCTCTGGAGACATTCAAACCCCACCTGGACACGTTCCTGTGGGACTTGCTGTGGGTGGACCTGCTTTGTCAGGGGGTTTGGACTAGATGATCTCCAGAGGTCCCTTCCAACCCCATTGGATTCTGTGATTCAGAGCGCTAGGATATAAGAAAACATCTAATATGGTTTCTG
Organism: Scolopax mira; assembly: GCA_004320125.1. Lineage (NCBI taxonomy): Eukaryota > Metazoa > Chordata > Aves > Charadriiformes > Scolopacidae > Scolopax > Scolopax mira. Next base: position 26,582 of record BJBW01006952.1, read on the forward strand.
ACAACATCAGATGGTAGTGCTGTTGGACACGGCCTGTTCTGTGTGGGATTTCCTACGCAGTAGGTGAGATTCACTGGAGGATGCTTGCGCTGGGAGATGTCCTCTGCCACCATTTGTTTCAAAAGTAGAAATGAATTGCTGAGACACTGCTTTTGGAGTCTCTGTTTTCCTATTTCCGAGCCATGGGGACAGGACACAGCCCGAAGTGCTTGTTCAAGCACCCGTTTTCTAAGCTGAGGGCAGATGTTCTGGGTTTTGTGGATGGTTGACTTAAAATCACATTGGAAATTCTTGCGTTACCTCACTATTTTCACAGGGTTGCAGCGTGCCCGGGTTTCTTTGATGCTTCTAGCGTTTCAGATGCAACAGGTAGAGGCTTGTAACCTCTTGTATCTGCAGTGGAAAGTACTCTGTATACAAAGTGTGTTTATTTAAGGTTACTTAAATGGGAAACCGTGTCCCCTCGTCCCAACACTGATCTTCCATGAAATTAAATTGCTCTTTGAGGAAGCGTAGATTCTCCTCCTTCCCCTTCGTTCTCCCTTCTGAACCCCGGTGAATAATGCATTGAGCTGTGCTGCCTGTAATGGTCTTATCCGAACCCTGTAATTAACTATTTACTACTCTTCAGCTGGTGATTCGTCACGGGGAAGAGGAGGCTGTGCTGTGAGATGAAGCACATTCTCTGTGCTCGTTTGCAGGGAGAGGCTGAGGAGAGAGCAGTCCCACACAGAAACTTGTGGCCGACATCGCTGCCAGCGAGCACTAATTCCTGCTTGGTTAGAATTTCTCTCTGCTGTGTTTTCCCAGATCTTTTCCCCTTTTTCTCCCCTTTCCTTTCTCTTCTTTTGGACGCTGTAACTCAGGAAAGTGAAGCTAGCAGGAGCTCTTTTCCATCTCCAGAGACTCAGTCGTCTCTGTACGGTGATAGATGACAGCTAATCGTGGTGTCAAGTGGTTGGATGCGCTTGACTTTTGCTGCATCCTCCTTCTGTGATTTTTTATTATTTCTTTTTGAAGCATGTTTTGCACTATTTAATTTATTTGCTCACTATTTATTTGCTCATTTGCTCGTGAGCCCTGCTGCTGCCTTGGGACATGCTCTGGGACAGCTGCCTTTGTCCCTTCCCTTGCAAATCGTTGAGAGCTTGATGAATGAGGAGTGTTGAGCGGTGCTTTATGGCGATCTCCTCCCCAGGGCTGTATTTTTGGAGACGTGTTCGTGTCTGTAGGCACCTCACGGGCTTTTTTTACCAAGCTTGCT
>BJBW01006953.1:0-89525 GCA_004320125.1 Scolopax mira
TAAGGCAGCATATTCTGTGAAAAAATGTGTACTCCTCTGAAATTTGTTTAGAAACTCACATTATGGATCAAGACCCAACTGTGCTGCCCAAACCCAGAACAAACACTGCTCTTAACCCATTAGAAATAGGAAAGGCACACGAACAAAGCTGGACAGGAATGCTGATGGATCACTGCTGATCTTTTTAGAAGGTTTTAGTGGGTTTATAGGTTTGATGGCTTGTAAGTTATGATATGTATTTCATTTTTATGGTAAGTTTCTCGTCAACATAAACAGCTTGTAAGCCTCTTGTAAATACCTTGTAAATGGCCAGGCAGGGTGCAGGGAAGAATTAGTAGCTATAAAGAAAGGTGTCAGTATAATTAACCTGGTAATTTATTATCAGCCTCCAGGAGAAAAAAAAACCCAAAACCAAACTAATAATTTGTTACAGTTTCCAAATAAGTTTCATCACTTTTTGGTTGAAATGAAACAGCCAAGTTCTGATATGTCAACAGAAGTACTTCTAGCAACTTCTATAATGTAGGAGTACATTTTAAAAACATAGCCTTCCGTACATGTAAAAAACAGAGAATTTTTGGTCTAAAACTGATCCCAAAGTGTAATTAAATGCTGTTGAGGCTAATGCAGTCATGGAATTATTTTGCTTTTTTTAGTATATTAGATGCTTCCCTAATTTCAACTTGAGGGAATGAATTTTCTATTAACAGAAAACCTTAGAAAAATGATGTCAAATGTACAGAAGAGAACCATGGCTTTAAGAATAGCCATACCAAAACACACAGAAAAAAAATCTGCCTTGTTTATTTTCCACACATCTACCTGTGGTCAAAACAGTCGGGGGTTTGTCCAGGCCTTTTATTCTACTTCACCAGAAATCAGAAGTAACCCCTGGCAATTGTGTTAAGTCTTAAACAAAATAACAGCCATCTCCACAATGTCTAGTGACATAGAACTAGTCAGTGTGAAAAACTGCTTTTATCAGAATGACTGAAACAGCAACTCAAATGCTGCCGTTACACAAGCCAGCTGGGGCAAAGGCCATCACCAAGCTGCTGGCCATATGGCAGGCCCTGTACTGGACCAATTATTCCAGGCTAGAACAGCTCTTTTATATTTACCTAATATGCTACTAACCGTGCTGTGTTTCACTCTGACTCTGCCCCTGGCTTCTTTGAATCTCATAAGACCCCGGCATTTTTTGTAGTCTTTCTTATTGTCAAAATGAAGATATGTAACCAGATGGTATACAGACTTTTTGCCAGTATTTCATCCTCAGATGCCTCCTATTATGATGTAAAATATACTGAGAATGACAGCTACTTAAAGTGGAAAAAAAGGCAAAAATAGTCACACCAAAATAAAAACAGATTTTCAAAGGTAGTGAGAACCTACAACTCCTATCAATTCAAACAATACTAATTAGTGTCCTAGTTACCTAGAATTAATTATTCCCTTGGTTCTATTTGTAGCCATCTCAAGGGACAAACCTCATGTCTTATGTCCATTGCTGTTATCCTTCTTGAACAGGATATCTAAAGAGTCAGCCACATTTCTTTTTCTATAGTAAAGCAGATTTTTTTTTTTAAAAAACTGCATTTATTTAACAGTTCATTGAAATTATCTTTGAAAATCTGAGTTATGTTCAGCACCTATTAATCGGTTTAAAGACAATGAAAATGAATCAGGACAAGCCAGCTTCCATTAAACTTTTAAAAGTCTATTTGTATTTTCAGGACCAAAAAAAAAAAAAAAAAAGTGAAAGAGAAAACATATTAAATTACATGTAGATTATAAACATGTTAAACTTGGAAAATGTGATTATCTTAATGGGATCCTGGCAGGTGATCTCTGCACTGGGAATTTGCAACAATTACCTCCAGGTGATTCCATGGGAAACTGACCCATCAAGTCAGCACACTAGGTTATTATTTATGGAAAATGCTTACTGATACTCCAGCATACAAATATCACGTGTACTTATTACAATTGTCACATGCATTGTAATAGCCTTTGATGTATCTCTGCTCACAGAGCATCACGTCTTTCATAACTGAATCAAACAGAAAAAGATCAATAGAGCCTTTCTTTAGATACCTAAACATTACTTAGATCCCTGGAACCTAAATGCCTCAGGTTAAACAGTTTTGATGTAGCGACTAGATCATGTATGGAGAATTTCTAGCTACTTGCCTCTTGGGTTCAAAAATAATGACATTGTCTCTTTTTGTACTTTACAAATGCAACATTACCTTCTTCTTTGTTCTTCCTTGTTTCCCCGCATCCATGTTTGCTGTGGTTACAGCAGCCCCATCCAGCTTGTTGCCATTCCACTGGCTGGTTGGCTTGGCTTTGTTCCCCCCAAGCTTCCTATGATCGCATGACTGTCTCTTCCAGTCTCCCTCTTCCATAACCTCGATACTATATTCATAGGAAGAACAATGTGTGATCAGATGACAAATTTCAACCTTGTTGTAGTCAAAACTAACTGAAAGTTGAGGTATTTCCTGCCTGAATTTGTCATTACTGGTGTCATTCACCTCACAACCTAAATGTCAGGCATGCATGCCATCTCTTTTGCTCACTTCAGTCTGCAGACCTTTAGCAAAGCGTACATCAGGTACACTTTCTCACCTGCAGCAGGGTATTCTACGTTTTAATCTGAAATACTACAACAGTATCCAACTGCACTTTCTTTTGTTTATGTATATGTATAGAACACATACATTGTGTTGTGGGCCAACAAATTCTGTTCGTGCATCCAAATAGCAGCTTCAGTTTAGTTCATTTTATTGGTGCATTAATGAATCCTACGAGTAATCTCTGTGTATCAGTCTGGAGCCATACTGATAGTAATCCATATATCCATGACTTTTAAAAGCATATATCTAATTTTTTCTGGCAATTAAATAATAGACTGACTTTCTAGTCCTGCTGAGCAGGCAACATTTTTAATTGCCTTTAAGTTTCTGAAAATTCAATTGCTTTGAAAAACCAGCTCATTTAGGATTCTCTTCTTTCTACAGAAACCAAACATATTAAATCACCTATATTGTATCAAGCTATCTCTTGGATCAAGCATCCATACTATACATGCAAACCTCCAGCAAGCCAATTAAGCATTTGACTAATTTAAAGCACATGTGACTAAGTCATACTGGGTGGATGACCCATTTAAAAGCTTAAGAGCTTCTGATTCTAACAACAGAAAAAAAAAATATTGCTGTTTCTAGCTTTAAATCTTTTCTTAGGCAGAACAAAGCACCAATGGGCAAAATCATGTTTCAAGGTATAGGCTTTATTAACTGCTATTAGGCAAATGCTTCAGGCAACACTGCTAATAATACAGAGAATGAATGCAAAAATCAGCAGTATGGTTGATACAATGTAATAAACTGCTGCAAAATATGAAGAGATGAATGAAATTCTCTTTTTGGTAAAAATACTGCAAAATTTATTTTACTCTAGGACTGGTATATCCATTGACATTTACTAACCACATACATTATTAAAGTTTGAAGGTATCTGCTCCACTAGTCTAAAACCTTCAGTAGACTGAAGTCTTTATTGTCTGTGGAGAATGAAAGAAGAGGAAAAGAAAAACAGCGTTAGAAACTTATAAACTATTATTATTCTAACGCCCTTTTCTATCTCTGGGGTTTCTATCTCTAGTGGTTTAAATTAGTGGTTTGTCCTCATAGGACAGAAGATTATAAACACAGAAAAGAGGTTTCCTATCTGCCTTTTCCTTGTTTTCTCTTAATGTGTTTTCTTAGAAGTCCATGTTTCTCTCTGCTCTGCATCTCAGTATCTCATTCTGTCAACTGACAATGTACATGTGCTATTTCTGGCTAAAGCCAGTTTTTACTTTCTGCCTTCTTACTTTTTCTACTAGTATCATTCTCTCAATCCTCCTTTAAAGTACACATCTTTTGAAGATGTTCTCTTTCACAGTGTTTTCAGTGTTTTCCATTAGATCTGATGGCTAACAATACAAAATTAAGAAGACTACATGTAACATAAATTACTGAATGGTAAATATTATCATGATAGCCTAACCAGTAAAATGTTTTCAGACATAACTTACAGAGTATATACAGAGAACCCCAGTTTATTATTACCTATCTTATATTCCATCTCTCCTTCTCACCATATATTATGTCTAACATCTCAGCACCTGTCACCCAGATGTTGGCTGGCCTTTAATAGCATGGATTTAATGTTTATCTGATTGCAAGTTTGGGTGTGTATTGCCACTTTGGAATCAAAACAATATGTTCCATCTACTGTGTTACAATGGACATTAATCTGTTGTTTCTAATAATATTTCTCTGTTTTTCTAAAACAGAAAAACCCTTTTTCTTGTACTGTACTTCCTACACCTACCCCTCAGTCCTCTGTCATGTAAGTGAACAGTTAAGTAGTACACATTCCTCTTTCAATGCTTTCTCTGTGCCCTGATGCTTATATCAGACACAACAGAAAAAAGATCAGTGGAAAAATCATTTGTAGAGGTTCCAAAGGTACTGTAAGTATCCCAAGGTTGGATATTTATGACAAGACCAATTATTATTTTAAGTCTCAAGAATGGTTTTCTTATATTACCTCATAGTTGCACCAGATAAATTTGTTTCATGGCTGAAAAAATATTCAGTAATATAAATCATACTTTTATTACATGAGTCTGAAACAGAGTCTTTTTTTTTTTCTTTCTGACCTTATTCCCTGTGGCACAGGTAGAAAATGTATCCTCATCTCTAGGTACATAATCTGGAAGCCCTGGAAGATATAAGTTTGAACAACTTGAGTAGAAGGGGAAAAAAATTAAGTCTCCCAATCCAGTGATAAGTGTTCTTAGTTTAATTAACATTACGGATTAATTAACAATTTATCAGTTGCATTAACATTATTGACCTTTTACTTGACTAATTCTAGATCATTCCCTTGGGTATAAATCACTGATCTATGTGTAAACTTTATATACAGAATGACTCTGTGTGTGTGAGAGTGAAATTGACCTTGCAATTTGTGTTTAAACTTACTTTAAATACAGAAAACAAAATACAAGTGCTAAGTATCATGTCTTTTAATCTCAGAAAATCTTAATTAAGGGTGAAGTGTGGTTTGGATTATGCCTCAGAAAGACATGCAGCAACATAGAACCTCAGCTAAATAAAGATGATTAATTTGGAATTGTTTGAAGTTTGTTTACTTAATGCATACATAACAGGAGGCTTACCCAGGCAAATACGATGCCGCAGGAATCAAATATCAAAACAGAAGAGGGGAAAAAAGGAAATAAAGATACCCACAGCGAGGTACCTATGGAATTTAAACCAGCATCTGCAGCTTTCTTCACTGAAAAGACAGAAGATTAAGGCAAGATGAGAGAAAAAATTCGTATTTGTTTCACACTTAACTTAGCTTTGCGTATAAGCTTTCTTGTCACAGTTGTTTGGTTTTGGTAAAGCTAAAGTACAAGAATTTTTGAAAATACATGCCCTTAATGTTGCCACCTGCTCTTCTTTTGATTTTTCTTTTGCTTTTTTTTTCTTAGGCAATATTTAATGTCTTCTTGGGTTTTTTTATGCACACATATATCCCTTCCTCTAGCATTACAGTTAAAATAAGAAGGGTTTATAGGAAGTGAAAGAGACGCAGTTTTTGCAAGTTACTCTTACTTTGAAACAGGTTGGCAACAAGCAAATTTATCTACACGCATTTGTTGACAGGAAGTGTTAAACTTTAAAGGAAAAGCAAACAATAACTCCTCATGAACATGTCTACATTTCCCTCATTTTGCTGGTTAAGCAAATTGGATATCAATTGATCTTGATTTAAAAAAAATGTGTGTATACACTCCTAATATTAAGTCTAAAGGACTTCTCAGTCTTTTCCTATGAAAAGACCATTTTTTTAACAAAACTGTCACCTTAAAAAATAAAAGCTGTATGAAGAACACCAAATAAGTCTGAATGAGTACCTGAAAAGATCATTAAATGTTCACAAAAACAGCTGATGGCAAGGCCTACAAACTTAATTTGCAAAATGTTCTTCATATCTGTTAAGAGGAAAAAAAAAAAAAAGTAGATATAATCTTGCAGATGAGTACTTAATTTCTTTCTGACACCCTTTCTGAGGGTAAATAGCTCCTCTGCTTCATTATTGTAGTATATATTCTGTAAAGAACCACTTTTTATCAAGAGGAGGGGTGTGTATGAAATGAACCAACACACTCATAAAACTTGTAAACCACATTTAGGTAATTTCTGTTTGGTTAGATATCTGCTATGATTACCCCCAATCATTGTCATTGGGGAAGAGCTAATAAGAGAAAAGGTATATATATATATATTTTCGTTTTCTAGCTTGTATAGGTAGTCTTACCCACTTGTCAGGGTCCAGGAGCCCCATACAGAAGTACGTGCCATGGAGTGAATAACTGGTATATATATATATATAACTGAATAACTGGTAGATGGAGATATTCATCTGTCTTTGAAGTGCCCAATGCCACATAACCCTATAGGTAAAGATAGATTTTTCTTGTTGCCGAAAGTTTTTGCCTCAGAAATAGAAAAAAAATAACCCCTTCTGGTGGGTTTGGGGTTTTTTTAGGTAACAAATTTAGGCCTCCAGAGAAATACTGTTTACGAGTGGGGGCATGTGAACCATGACCAACGTTAATATATCACCCATGCCTCATCTGAGGTACAGATAGAAAAAAGAACATTTAACTATATACTTGGTCGCTTTGATTTGGTAATTAAAAACATTTTATTTCCTCGCTGAAACAAACCCTGCCTCAGTTTCACCCTGAAAGTAATGGCAATTTTCCCGGTGCCCTTGTCTCATCGTTTCCTACGCCACTGAATAACTTCGTTCTAACCAGCAGCCTTTAGAAAGTTCTGATGTCTCATAACTGAAAACACGCCAAAAATTAAGCTACTCACACAATTAATTACTCAAACTCGAGTAACAAGGGAACCCCACTGCCGCCGCCCCACAGACTTAGAAGGTAGGCTGCCGCCGACCCCCCCATCAAAGCGCCTGATTGACGCCCCATTCAGCCATTCACAGATCGCGCTGCCGGCCGAGCGCAGCGCGATTGGTCGAGAAGGTAGCGGTGGGCGGGCGCAGCGCTGGGGTAGAAGCTGTAGGTGCGGGAGCTCCCGCTACCTGCTGGCGCTGCGGGACGCGGAGCTGGTTGCGGTGGGGACGGTTCCCCAGGGGGTGACCTCTCTATTGCTGCCTTCTCGTTGGCAGCGAGCAGAGCCCCACCGCTCGCTTCTCTCCGCACCGTCCTCCTTGTCTTGCGGGAAGGAAGGAGGGAGGGGGTCGCCAGAGCTTGCAAAATGGCTGACAGTCGGGACGACGCCTCGGACCAGCTGAAGCTGTGGCGGAGCCAGCGGGGTTCGCAGGTACCCGCTGGGGCTTCGCGGAGCGGGCGGCGATGCCTGAGGGGCTGCGATGTCTGAGGGGTTGCGATCTTCGGTACCCCGCTCGCTGCGGGGCCGCTAACGGTCCGGCCCGCTGCCGGCGGGGGGGGACGGCGGACGGTTGTCCTCCCCTCCATTACGGGGCTGAGGGAAGCGGGTGAGCCCCGGTGCCGGAGGGCGTCCGGATTATCCGGGGGGCTCGGCCCGTACCGCGGAGCTCGCCTTGGGGCCATGCCCGGGTAAAGCGAAGCAGGAAGGGGGCGGCGGCCGCCAGCTGGGCCGGAGGGACAAGGACGGTCAGCGGTGCGGGCCCGGCCTGGTCACAGCCCCCCCCTCACAGGCAGGAGCGGGGCTTCCCCGCGCCCAAATAGGCAGCAACTTGGGCAGACGTGTTATTATTTGATTTATTCCCCGCCCCCCCCCCCCAATCGAATATTTATATCTTCAGTTCTGTTCTCACGTGGGTAGAACCCAGTGGAAAACATAACGAGGGAATAAAACAAAAGATTAGGTGTGTTCGGCATTAGGTGGAGGCTTCTTTACGAGGTTGAAGCGGTTTGGGCAAGCTGTTGACTTGAAATCATAAAAAGAGGGAATTAACAGCGTGGCACTCAGTCTCCTGAAGATGTAGGATATACCCAGAAATAGTTGGGAAAAATACATAAACGCTGTAAGAGTTGATTTCCTTTCTTCAAATCCCTGTGGCAGATTTTACTATGTATTTTCTGACAGAAACGTGTTTTTGGCATTAAATACTCTTCAGCTGGTTATACTAAGCAGCAGTCTTACAAGACACAAGTCGGTTCCTGCTGTTTGTAGTTGTTAAGTCATCTTAATTTTTTTTTTTTCCCCTTGGCTCTAAAAGGTACTGTATGAAAGCTGCCTTCCAGTGCTGAATTGTGACCTCACCATATCCTAGAATATTTTATAATAATTTCTTTTTGTACCGTGAGTAATATTTTTTTGTATGGATGTCAGCTTTTCTATAACAAAGCAGTATTTGAGCCAAGCCAAGGTTAATTTGAAGATTGGGAGGCAACCCAAAGTCTCTGTTGCATAAGGAGTCATGAGACCTTAAGATAGAAAGGAGGGAGGACTTATTAGAATTTTAAAGTGGCTCGTATAAGGTGCAAAGTATCAGTAATGCCTGGAAGTATGTACTTTGATGTATGGTGTTTACCACAGCTGTGACTAAAATTCTCCTGACTTTATTTCCCTCCTTTTTGTCATGACAGGTTAGTGCCCTAAGGAAATACATATGCAGATTTGAAAGTTCTTATCTTTTAAGGTTTTGACTGCATGCATCTCCCAACCGTATGAAAATACAGGCATCAAACAAACTCAAGTCCAAAAGTAGCATGAGAATTCTTCGTAAAACTACTGTGGGGTTTTTTTTTCCCCCTTCACCCTGTTTTGTGCACCCCACATAACATTATCCTGACACTAAAGAAAATGCATCCTGTATTTTTTAATAAAAAACCAAAGTAGTTTGTACATTAGAAACATTAGAAAAAGTTGAACATTAGAAAAAAACCTTCCAGAAAGTTTGCCTGCATAAGAGACTGTACAGCCATAAACCTGTTAAATTTTTTTCATAGGTTTAGTTCCAAAAGCTTGTGGTTTCAGCTATTACTTCTAGTAGTTTTAAATGTTAGCATTAAAGAAGTGGTTTTCAGACAACAGCTGTTTTGAAACAGTTGTTTGTTGGTTTGAGAAGGGCTGTGTTACCTCTATAAACCTTTATCCTTTGATGTGTGCATGGTTCACAAATAACATACAAGGTTTTTTCTACCCTTGAGGTAATTGCACAGAAGGTATTATAAAGGCATAGATGAATCAAAGGGATTCAAAAAGTCTCCTTAAGACTAAGATTTCACTTTTTTTTCTTTTTTTTTACACCAAGCCCTTGCAAGGACTCTGTGGAGGACAAGGTCATAGGTGTAGTTACACATATTATAGTCCCATGGTTCAACCTACTACTGGGCTTCTCAGAATTTTTGGAGAACTCCAGGATAAACAAGGCACCAGTTCAGCATAACTTTTGTGTATCTTAATCGATTGAGTGAAACTTGGTTGCTGCTTCAAGATGAATGATTTTTCAAAGTCACTGTATGGACTGGAGGGGTCTTAAAAGTTATATCAACTCTCTTTTAGCATGTCTCCAAGTTTGCTTTCCTTAGAATTGTAGTAGTCAGGGTTCTTAAAAGTGTTGAAGCTCTGCATTGGGATATTCTGTGTAGCAGTGTCACAGGCTCCCTCAGAGAGGGGATGAAGGGGAAGTCTCTGTGTATGTAGAACACGTGGGAAGGATGGAAATGTCTGTAACAAATGATAACACAAGAAGGTTGGAGAGGAAAATGCAGAAGCGTAGGATGCCATTGGGAGGATCTGTTCTTTCTCATCACTTAGTGGGCTTCTCAGTCTTAAATGAATATGACAGCCAGATACAAAAAAAAACCCCAATGAATTTACTGTTAGGCAAACTAATACATTGGGTTTTAGCTGTGAGGAACTTGAAACTTTTAATTGGCAAAACTAATGAAGAGAAAAGAAGACTACTGGCAGTGCTGGAAGCTGGAGTCAAAACAAAAAATAAAAATGTAGTTTTCCCTAAGCAAACTCTGAAAAACATTTCTTGACCAAAAAGTTCAATTAAAAATGTGATGTGTGAGCATTTTATATTCTCATCCTCTGCAGACTGTACTGTATTCTAAGAAAGGGCTCTTCAAAGCAGATGCTTAGAATGGGTTGTTTGTAGCTTTTTTACCTCAGTACATAAAATATGTCAGGCTAAAGAGCTGATTAATTAATTGCATTAATTTGTGCTGGGTGGATATTGTGGTGGATATTGTGAAGTTGCATATTTTACATTTACTAGATGGAATTGTGGAATGGCCAAATAAACTTTTTTCCTAATGTTCCTTGATTATGGTAGTGTCTTTCTACCTACTTTAATATATGGAATTAAATTCTAATTTTAAAAAGTTAATTTGTAATGGCAATTTAAGTGACTTCTAGTTTAAGCTAACCTAGAAATCTAGCTAGAAAAACTAGCTAAAACATAATAAAGCATACATATTTAAGGCTGCTAGATTATATGGGATGTGTATGTTAGGATAGCATTTTAAGAAGTTGAACTCTGAGACTGAACAATTGCCTAGTCTGACCCCAGGGGAAACTCCCCCATCCTCAGTCAAAGTCAGCAGTGAAATAATTTCCTCAGTTTTAAATGAGGCAGAGAAAAGTATAAGGTAGGAGGCATGTGATAAGCAGTGAAAGGAATATTGAGAACACTTTCTGCTCTTGCATATTTCCCTTGAGGAGCTATAGATAATGTTTTGGTTTTAGCAGATGCTCCTTTGACCTAAGAATGATTTAAATAAAGCTAAAGTTGATAACATTCCCATAAGTTTCTGAACATTATGTTCCTGTGTGTAAATATATATATTGTCTTTTTGAAATGTTTGTACAGATTTCAGTATTGCTTAGGATTTCATCATACTTAAGGAGTTGAATTTATGCTTATAGCTTTTTGCTACTGGAGTGGTGAATGAGCATTAAAGAACCTAGATCATTTTGGGAATTCAAGTCAGATACAGTAGCATGTGTTACATATTAGTAAGAATACATTGGAAATGCAGTTCTGTCCAATGTCTTTCATGTGGTTATTCATGTACCCGAGTTAAACACAAGTGTGTATAACTTTCCCTGGGTGCTCTGCCTCATCCACAACCCTGAGTGCAGATGTGAATAATTGTTCTTTCCCCTGCCTTTGTGTGTTGCCTTTTGGGGAAAAAAAACCACAAAACAAAAAACCTACCAAACCCAACCTGGAGGTTAGTCCAGCTCAATATACTCTTCCATGAGACACAGATGGGAATTTTGCCTGTTTACAGTAATTAAAACACTTAAAGCAAAACTTGGATTGTCAGTATGGGAGTTGATACCCCATGACGTCGCTAATAAAATAAGGAAGGCCTTCTCATCAAGAGTTACTTTTTCCTTCTCTTCACCAATGCTTTTCCTCCTCCTTTAAAAGAAGGAGAACTAGTTGGGTGGGGCTGAGTGAGTTAATTCTGGGGCATTTCCCGTGGTTCAGGTGTGTGGATGCTACTGGTGGAAGAGGGTAGGATGCTGTGGATTTGGAGCCCATATGGGCGTATGTCAGTTTAGGGCAACACCTAACTGTGGATTTAGTGTTAAATGGTCATAATCTGTGACTCAGATACTTGAGCTCATCCTGTTGCAAAGCTTTTTCCCCCATTTTTTTTTCTCCTTATTAGTAACTTCTGGTCTGAGTCCTTTGCAAACGTTGCCCTGGTCATGCATACGACTGTTGCCTTAGGGAGTGTATAACCCCATATCTGATGCAGATAAAGTCTTCTCTACTGGGATTTTTCTTAAGAAAGTAGGAGTACACTCAGTTTTAGTGCTGCAGAATCCCCACAGATGTTGTCTTGGAGTGGCTTTTCAGCTACAGGGTTGTTCCTACTGTACAAGCTGCTGCAGCTCAAAGTAGCCTACAAGAATGGTTAACTTAAACTTGGTACGGAAGGGAGGGGAAAAGGATGAGTATGGGCTGCCTTGAGCAGTTACTTTAAAGACAAGAATGATGTTAGTTAAAAAAAAAATAATAAAATATTCTGGTTTGCTCTCCTTTTGATAGGACATCTATTGACACCAGAGCTTCTTTAGGGCTTTTGTTAATCTTAGTCCTTCCATGGTTCAAGAGTCTAAAACGATGTATACTCAAGTGCTCTTGCTTATAATATTTTCTGTATAGCTCTTTACTGTCAAGAAGCTACTCCTTTTATAGCTCACTCTCTTTCCATTCTTTCCTCTTGAGGTGGGGAGCAAACTGGACCTTGTCTCATGTTTTAAAGTTAACACTTTATATTTTTCTTGAAGCAAGATGTACAGTCTTAAGGAGTAATATTTCTGAACTATGGAAAGCATTCTTGAATTACACGTGACATGAAGGCCTCTTCTTAAATAACCCCAAACATAGTACAAACATAGTGATGATAATATCAGACATGTATATTTTCTCTAATTAATTCCAGAATCTCACACCACTTGCTATATGCCTGATCATACATCCTGTGACACATAATGGTTGAACAGACATGCACGTTGTGTGGCTTAAATATTGAGGGGGTTTTAAATTTCTGATGGTGTGATAATTGTCTGTCTCTTGCTTTCAGAAACCAGATGTCTTGACCACCGGTGCTGGGAACCCAATAGGGGATAAGCTCAATCTTATGACGGTGGGGCCACGTGGACCCCTTCTTGTCCAAGATGTTGTTTTCACTGATGAGATGGCTCATTTTGACAGAGAGAGGATTCCTGAAAGAGTTGTGCATGCAAAAGGGGCAGGTATGTTTAAAACCACCTGTGGAGAGTTAGACTTTAAAAAGCTTTTGAGTTAACACGTAGATTGTGACAGCTAAATTGTATCATATTAGCCATAATTGTAGATTATATGTCAACAACAATGGTATGGCCTGATTTAAAAGACCTTAATACCAAAACCTGAAGCATTGAAAAACTGATAGGGGTAAAAAAAAAACTAAACCAAAAAAACCCAAACAAACAAAAACTGAGGGAAAATGGAATTATGGCCCTTAGATTACTTTTTTTTTTTTTTTTACTCTATTTGCAGCAATCTCTGCTTCCTCTATTTGTTCCTCCCTACTATCCCATTCTTCTGGAAGGGAAGCCTTACCCATCTCCATTTTAACATCTGCTTGTATGTTATTTGATAGAGGTTTTTGTCCTTGTCATCCAGTATTATCTGTCTGCCAAAGCAAGATGGTGGTCTAATATTTAAATTAAAAGTAAAAAACCCAACTAATTTTAAAATTTGTTATTGATTAGTAGGGTAGAATGGGCAGCTCTGATTTTTTTTGTTATGTATTGCCCTAGAAGAAGAAAACTGAATTCTATTATAATGGGAATGTACATGAGAAGAATTCCTCTGTGGGGGTGGGAAGAACTTTGTTGCGTCATCCAGTTTACAGGTGGGCCAAAAATTCTGCAATGTGTATCAGGATAAAGAAATACTTGTCTTGCTCTGAGGTAAATATGTACATTTTGGCAGAAGAGCATCCAAAAAGCTACTGTTTGTTATTTTGCATAGTACAAATGAGTTCTGTTTTGCTGCTGGGAGCTCTTAGCAGTCAGTTAAGGAGGGGAAGGTGAGCACTTCATTTGAGCACTACATTTTTAAGTAAATTTCATTTTGTGAAAATAGTGTCTTAGTGTATAGATATGGAAATACAACAGTTTAAACAGAGTTTGTTTCCTTTTGACTTTGTTTGTTGGACCATAATTGAATAACGGATACGCTACGAATGGAAGGCAGCCATCTAGATCTGATATTTGGAAATGACTTTTTTTTTCAGGAGCTTTTGGTTATTTTGAAGTCACGCATGACATTACCCAGTATTGTAAGGCCAAAGTGTTTGAACACATTGGAAAAAGGACTCCGATTGCGATACGATTCTCCACTGTTGGTAAGACTCCAAAGTTGTTATTCTCCTTTCACTTGTACCATAGTTTCTCTGATAGCAATATGTGAAGATGGAACACTTGATGTACTTAAGGTAATTTTAAATCCTTTTTGTCAACTAGTTCCTCTTTTGTGAATTTTCATTTAAATTACTAGGCCTTCTGCAGTTTCTGCATCTTTTTGCCAGAGCTCTCTGTAGACCCTTTTCCCTCTGGAATGTGAAAGAAAGGATAGACTGAGCTATTTTCTGACAGATAGTTTGCTTTGTTTCTGGATGGATTGGAATTAACACTTGGCTGCTGTGGTTTAACACTTGGAAGTTAAATACCTGTAATCTTTTGGGCTGTAGGAATGTTTTGGGAATGAATGTTGCAAAGTAAGTACTAGGCTCAGAAAAATAATCTTCCATAAACAAACTCTTACTTCTTAAAGAGCTAAAGTGTGTATACTTGTTTTTTCTTTCTTGTAACTGTGGCCCAAATGCTTGAGTGGGTGTCTCTTCATGCTTTGGAAACTGAAGTGTTGTTGAAAATATGCCAGAAATTCCTTGGTTTAGAAAAGGCTTAAATTAATAAACCCCACCCTTTCAGGATTTTTATGGCATATTTTCAAGTTCTATGCGTTTATGCTTAATGGTTTGTATGCCTTTCCTATCATAACACTTCTATATGTTTGTGTGTTTCTTCAAGCTGGAGAATCTGGCTCAGCTGATACAGTGCGTGACCCTCGAGGCTTTGCAATGAAATTCTATACAGAAGAGGGTAACTGGGATCTTGTGGGAAATAATACTCCCATCTTCTTTATTCGGGATGCAATGTTGGTGAGTAAGCACTAAAGGTGAGGGGATTTTGTGAAAGAGCCCAAAAGTTCATTCGCATCTTGTTCATGCTCCACTGGGAAGCAAAAGCAGCTGTTTTGATGCACTTGCTTGTTAAATTATCCAAACATTTTTGACTTGAAAAGATGTTATTTATTCAAGCAATAGTTCGTTGGTTTTTTTTTTACTTAAGTGGTTTCATACCATCAATAGCACACACATTTAGTTGTGTTCAAATTTGGTGTTTTACTCTTTCTTTTTTTTTTTTTTTTCATTCTGAGGCTACTGGGAGGAGAGGGGAGAAAGCCTTTTCACCTTAAATGCTGCTTGCAAATTCTTTTTTATTAAATCTGATTTTTTTTTTTTCGGTATCTTAATGCAAGTTTTCACATAGCTTTGTAAGTGGAGGAGTTCTCTGCAGATACTTCATAGTACCTCTGTATTTATTTAGGACTCAGATTTGGTAAAGTTCACACATCCATTTTTGAGAAGGTTTTGTTCTTACTTTACCAGTCACAAAATGAAAACATACTTTATCTTTGAACAGCCCATTTATCCTAACTGTAAATGTTTCACTTTCACACACCAGCAAAATTAGGGTAATGAATTTGGTTGCAAGAGGTGTATGATAATAGAAAGGGTTTTTTTTCTGTGATTTTCCATGTTTGTCTCATCTTCTGGTGTGTTGTTCCTTTCATAGTTAAGTGTATTGTAAAAACTGTTTGTCCTGGTTTGTATCAGGAGTTGCTTAGTACTTGCCATGTACCCCATATAATTTTGAGGTGTTACAGAACTTCCTTTTCTCCCCCTTTTTTTCCTCTCTCCTCCACTTCCGGACAAATTAGTTTCCATCCTTCATCCATAGCCAAAAGAGGAACCCTCAGACTCATTTGAGGGATCCTGACATGATGTGGGACTTCTGGAGTCTTCGCCCTGAGTCTTTGCATCAAGTAAGATTCTCCTTTGACTTTGTTGTGTATGTTTAAGAAAATCATGTTATGACAGCATGTATTTCTAACTTTCTCTTTTCTGTGTTTTGTCTAGAAGCCTACATAATCTTTTAGGAACAGTAAAGCTGAAAGGCCAATGATAACTTTTAAGGCTATTAGTACCTGTATCTAGCCTTTTTTCTTTTATGACTCTATGAAATGGGTGGGATTCTTCTGTTTTCCTAACCTTATTTTATATAGGGATGAATTTTTCTAATGCTAAAGCAGTGGAGTTACTGGTGAATGGGAAACAACTGTTAATGTTAGAGGACAGTAAAATACTGGGAAAGTAATCTATCATATAAGTTTATTTAAAGCTGTATATTATGTAGCACATTAGATCAACTCCAGAAACGACTAGAATTCACAGTGTATTATAATTACTGTGAAATGTATTTGTATCTGAGAATGTTATGCAAAAAGGCTAACATAAAATTAAAAATGTAGTTGTATTTTCTTTTTTTTAAAAATGAGCTCATAGAGAAACCTTCCAGTAATTACAAATTAGAAAAAGAAGTACCACAAGCATTGTTTGTGATATTAAAAAAGCTGCTTTTCTTTAGGTTTATTGTTTGCCTGGTGGTTTGTTTACTGTTTGAAGGCTTTGAAACATTTGTTAAGGACTTCAGTTTTCAGATGCTTGTCTTTTAACCTGGGAAAAACACCTCATTTTTGTTTGTAACTTAAATTATCCATGCTTACCTGCCCTGTGCTTCTAGGGGAAATAATAACATTATTACTAGATTAAATATTTGGTGAAGTACGAGGCATTAATGTGGGCATAAAAGTTTACGTAGGTTTAATTCACAATTGGTTTTTGTGCAAAACCAAAGCGGTTTTATTTTATTAACACTCTTAGAACTTAAACTAGAAATTCCTCAATGAATTAATAACCTCAAGATAGCTTCCAGTATTGCAGCTTAATGCAATAAATGAACTTTGCCTTGAATGATGGTCTTATCCTCTGGTGAGCCCATTAATATTGTTTGATCCTTCTCTTTAGGTGTCTTTCTTGTTCAGTGATCGTGGCATTCCTGATGGCTATCGCCATATGAATGGATATGGATCACATACTTTTAAACTGGTGAATGCTAGTGGAAGAGCAGTTTATTGCAAATTCCATGTGAAGGTACTGATTATTTTTTTCCCAGTTCTCTATTGCAAGTATACATCATTTCGGATAAAACCCAGTTTAAATAGACTGTGTAAAAATGTTCTGTGACTTTTCAAGTTTAATTCAGAAGAGACTTCTTAGTGCATAGACTCAATCAGAAAGGTGTGGGTTTTTTCCTATATGAGTTCCATGCCTTTAACAAATATGATGAATATAATTTTTCCTGCAATGACACAATTCAGTCATAGTTCAGTATTTACTGAACTATGAAAAACTCTTCTTTGGGGAGCTGTCTCTTGTTGCTGGAGAACTTAGTCTACTTGTGTGGTGAACTCTGAGCTCCTGGGTCAGTTTATTGTACTTCAGCCACGTGCTTCCTATCAGACTCCCTTGCTATCATTCAGTGGAGATGCCAGAATCCTTTAGCCCTTGGAAATGTGTTTTATTCAGTGTGGATCTTCCTGTTTCATGTTCATGCCTGCACGTTAGTTCAGATTCAATAGCTTCTGCTTCAGGTAAAATTTCTCTGTCTGGATCTGGCTTTTGTTCCCATTTATCTTCTGGATATGACCTGCATTGATCAAGTATTTTTAAAATAGACTCAGCTGGTTGTCAAAACACAGAAACTCTGTTTACAAGAGCTCTGCAGCTGAAGCTCACAGAACTTCCATACTTCTGTGAGAAAGCAACCTCTAGTATATGTTGTCTGAAAACAACTTCCCTTCAAAATTTTAAAGACAATAAAGCTTTTTACCTAATTGAACATCTACCTTTGAAGCAACATTTGAAAACCATTATGTTAAACTAAGAGGAACTGTACAGCAGCTTTGAGTTGTCAAAAGCTTATTGAAATGAGATTTTAGTTAGCGCTAAACACAAATAGAGGTGGGGAGGTGGTAAATTGAGATTCATGTAGAATCCAGAACTTTCAGCCCAGAGGGTTGCAACCGTTTATCACTTTGTGTTGGTATGTGACCTGTAGGAAGAGGTGGGATGATGATGAGTAGAGGAGCACCACAACCTGTAAGGGGAATTGGGAAATTGCTTTTCTGGATGTGCTGTGAGGATCATACTTTCCTCTTTGATACCTTGTGTCTGTGGTATAGCATTACATATTTATTTCACTTTTATCAGAGAAGTAATTTTTATCTGGATGGCAGCTGCTGAATGTACTGTTATTCTGAAATCAAATTATTGGAGATTGAAACATGGACAATCATACTTTAATTCTATGTCTTGTTAAAGCACATTCTTATTAATGATTTCTGTAATCCTGTCTGCGTGTTGTAACTGCTTTTATTGCTTTCAGACTGATCAGGGCATCAAAAATCTTTCTGTTGAAGAAGCAGGAAGATTGGCTTCTACTGATCCTGATTATGGAATCCGTGATCTTTACAATGCCATTGCCACGGGGGACTATCCATCCTGGTCTTTCTACATTCAAGTTATGACATTTGAAGAAGCAGAGAAGTTTCCCTTTAATCCTTTTGATTTAACTAAGGTACCTTTGATACTGTTGCTAATGTTCAATTTCAACTAGCTTAAGAAAGGTCCTGAGATCAAAATGAGCAAATGCCAGAATTGGGCTTATCTATGAAGAATCTTAAGGGTTTCTATGGAAGAGCTACTACTAACAGTTACTAGTCCCTGTCAAACTTAAGTCTTGTCCTTTTAGTCTTCCCTTCTATCTTTCTTTTAAGTGTGCTCTTCATTATATGGTTGTGATGAGTCAGAAGTTCTGGCAATGAAATGTTATTGATGTTCTATCTGATGTTATTCTTCCTCAGTGAAATATGGATAGGACTTGATTACAACTGCTCTGTGTTTCCAAAGTGTGATCTCAGATTGTGCAGTCACACCCTGAGCTCCCTGGTTTTTAAGTGTTGTTGATAACAGCTTGTGACAGTTCATCTCATTTTTGTCAGACTTCCAATTGCTGTTCCAGGGAATGGCTTGTTGAAAGATATTAAAGTGAACTCCTTTCACTTCCTCCCCCCCCTCCCTCCCCAATATTGCTCTCACAAAATGGCTGATAACACTTGAACCTGGAAGTCCAGGCTAATATGACAAAGAAAAGCCTAGTGAAGCTGGTTGCATTTTGAAGTGGCTGAAAACAATCACTCTCCCAGTTCCACCTGTGATAGTGCCTTCCTAGGCAGTTTTTCAAGCGCCTGTGGGTATTTCATTTAAGTAGTCAAGTGCTGAGATTATGGTGGGATGATGAAATAAGTTGCATTAGTACTCTGTGTTGATTGCAAAAGACTTCTTAAAATAAGACATTTCTCAAAATGTTTGTTTTCCTTCAGTAATGTATTTTCTTGGTCAAGACGTAAGTTGGGCAAATACTGCTTTGTAATTATTTAAGCTGCACAATCCAGATTTTTTTTTTTTTTAATTATGTTACAGATTTGGCCTCATGGTGACTACCCCCTCATCCCTGTGGGAAAGCTTGTCTTGAACAGGAATCCTGTCAATTACTTTGCAGAGGTAGAACAGATGGCCTATGATCCCAGCAACATGCCTCCTGGCATTGAACCTAGCCCTGATAAAATGCTGCAGGTAAACTATGATGCACGGAAAACTTTTTTTTTTTACCTGAAGAGAGTTAGGTTTTCTTTGCTGTTTATGAAAACATTCCTGTCCCTGTTTGTGTAGCAGCAACAAACCTGACAGATGAAAAGCAACTGTTATATTTTCTTAATATTTTTTTTTGTTATTTTTAATCATCACCTTTTGATGTGCTCATCTGAAATTTAAATATAAAAAGAACGGGAAAGTACTAAGGGAACAGAAAATCTAAATTTAGAGGTATCTACAACCTCTAAATTTGTCTGGCAAGAAGCAGGGGATGAAATCATAGCAGCAATCCATATTTACTCTTGCTTTTATAGTATATCTTAAAATTATAAACTCTTAAGAGTGTGAGGTGGACTTCAAATGCTCTAAAATACACATAAATAATCCCTGATACCACTTTTAAAGAATAGTCTTGCAGTTTGTATCAGATCTCTTACAGGTCAAAATAGCCAATAAGATTGGCTGCAGCAAACTATGTCTGCAGAGTCAGGGATGGTGCATGTTATGCTTTTTCAGATTAAAACCAGATTGTTGTTTCAAATGATATCCTTGGAAACAAGAAGGTATTTTTGAGAGTTTTAACTGGATAAGCTCTTGAACCGTTGTGTGTGGGTCTTTGTTTTGCTTCTCTTTGCAACCTCAGACTTCATGGTCAAGATCAGTTTGTCTTCTTGGCATCCAGATGTTACTAGGACTGCTTCAGATACAGTTCAGCACATACGCAAGGGACTACATATTTTGCATGTAATCAATTTTTAAATCTAAGGTTGAAAATAAGTAGGAAAATACTATATTATTCCTTAGGACCGTTTAGCGTTTTCATCTCTACGCGTGTAACCATTTTCCTGCTTAAGAAGACACAGCATTTTGAAATTGATAGGAAACTCAACCTGTTCTTCATTGACATACTTTAAATTATACAAGAAGGAAACAGTCTTCTCCCTTTTGCAATTTAATGTATAGTGTTTTGAATTGGCATATAGCACTTAAGTAATCTCTTTCAGCAAGTAGTACTTTAATCTTTGTGGTAAATGTTTTAGGGTCGTCTTTTTTCGTACCCTGACACTCACAGACACCGTCTGGGACCCAACTACTTACAAATTCCTGTGAACTGCCCCTTCAGAACTCGTGTGGCCAATTACCAGAGGGATGGACCAATGTGCACTACTGACAACCAAGGTAGTAACCAAAATAACTTGGAATATAAGGATACTTATGCATGTAGTGCAGAATTCTTTTCTCTTCACAGGGGATTTAAGATACTTCCTAAATAGGTGGTTTTTTTCAATATTATTAACTATGCATAACCTTTCATTGTCTTCTGTGGCTTCCTCCCAGCTCAGACATCACTGTGTAACTTTGTTTGGATGCTTGGGGTGGGGAGTTTGCTTCAAAGTGTGGAAAAAAAAACAAGTGAAGCTTAAGATGTGTTCTAAAAACTTACAAGTAGACGTTTAAGAGAAAGGGGATTTGCAGGACAACACCCCCACTCAAACGAATTCATTAATGTCCATAGTTCATCTTCCTTTAAAGACTTCTCGAAACAACATGCTTGTTAAAGCAGACTTGATTGAAATAAGTTGTAAGATATTAACTATTTAAATATTGAAATATGCAAGAGAAATGGTTTCGCAGATGTTAATTACTACCTCTGTTTTCACTTCTAAGCAAAAAATCTAATCTAAAAATACGAGGTGGCCTTTGAGAAATACGTATTCGTATTTTTTAAATTTAAAGACTGACTTTCATATACTCGGTCCACTTTATTGAAGTGCTTTGCTGTCTCATTTCCAAGAGATTGCCAAAGGCAAGAGTATAAATGCCAAAAGCAGAGTTTTAACATCACCTCTAGTCAACAGTCTCTGTTCTGTCAACGTTTGCCCAATAGTGGCTGTTTTACACCTGGGAGTGAACAAGGATATGCTTAAGCTGTGCCTCACGCCAAAAGTGCTGCGTTGCTCTGAGCTATGAATTCTAATACTTGCTGAGGGAGGAGAGGGAAATATTTGTAAAATGGGAGCTTAAAAGCAGCTACTTCTGTCCAAGAAGATATAATAAGTTTATTTTTGTGTGGTTCTTTAAGTTCATTATGTGTTTAAAATTAAACCCCCTCCATAGTTAAGACTAGTAGCGCTTCAAGTATGCATATGAAAGTGTGGGGTTTTTACGCTGCCTTAGACTAAAACTTTAAAGAACTTCCATGGCTTTGTCTATTAAACTTATCTAAGCAATGTTGCTGTGAGTGGCCAGACCTTTTTCTATCTGAAACAAATCAATTTTGACACACACACCCCCCCCCTAAGCTATTGAAATTGTTTGTAGTAAGTACTGGCTTGAAGACAACTCAGAGGTTGAGCTCTGTGTTGACAGAAAAATACTGACAACTGGTTTTTATTCAAGTGAATCATAACTGGGTAATTGTTTGAGGTTCAAAATTGTTTGTTTGTCTTCAGGTGGTGCCCCAAACTATTATCCAAATAGTTTTACTGGCCCTGAGGATCAGCCCGTGTTAAAGGAATGCCGCGTGTACGTTTCGGGAGATGTGCAGCGCTTCAATAGTGCAAACGAAGATAATGTGACTCAGGTATGATATATGAAATGCCTTTATAATGTTTATTACATAGGTGAGTTTATAGGATGAGTTTAGAGAATATTAATAGGAATCAGTCAAACGTGACTTCTCTCCGAAGCATCTGGGCTAACCTGAAGTTCCCTGAAGTTCAGCTCTTGTGACAGCTTGGAAAATCTCCATACAGCTAAATTTCATTAATAACTTGAATTTTTGCTGACAGGACAGTTAGTGAATTCTCACAGACCTTTGCCATCCATATTCTGGGCACGGATATCTAGAAGTAGTGACTTTGTTGTCTTGCAGCTGGTGTCTGCAGATATCCAAGCTGGAGTATTTATGCAATGTCATGATCATCAATTCCTGAATTGGACCCCAACAGCAATATTTGTTTTCATTAATTCAATGAATAACAGTTATTCCAAGCTAGACATAGAGTTAGCAGGTTTGCCAACACCCCCCCCAAAAAAATTGGTTGCCTTTTAAGTATTTTAAGCGTCGTCTGACTAGTAAGAATGAAAACTTTTTTTTTTTCCCCACGAATAATGTATCCTAATAATCTAATAAGTATTTTTGGCTGCTGCGGGTAGAATGACTTGCTCTTGGGAATTTAAAAATAAAACTCTGTTTCTAATTGTAAGGTGCGAGAATTCTATACCAAAGTGCTGAAGGAGGATGAACGCCAAAGGCTGTGCAAAAACATCGCTGATCATCTCAAAGATGCTCAACTCTTCATTCAGAAGAGAGCTGTAAGTGGTTTTTTAGCCTTTGCTCATTATCCCATTTTCTTGCAGTCTACTAACTATGTCCAAATGGCAATATCCTCGTGGAAGGCAATATCAGAAATTATTCTCTAAGCAGGCAACTTCTACATTTTTCTTATGCAGGAATTATCAATACTTAAATATGCTTGTATTTACATAATATAAATAATGTATAACATGTTAAAGTAACTTTTTCCTGTTGGGAAGAATGGGATTGATGTTGAACATCAAGGATGATGTTTCAAAAATCAGGTGACTCCAGTAATGGTTTGCTTTACACAAGGGGAAAGTAGCGAGGGCCAGGCAGGGATTGGATTTTTTATAATTCCCAGTGGAACCTTGTTTAAATCATAAAAGAACTTTGTTAGATAATAGAAATAATATTTGAAGGTGTCCATAGCTCATTTCTGACTGGTCAGAATTAAGCTTTTCCAAAAGAGTTTTCATCTTCTTCCTTCTGTTATCTACTGCTTGTAGACCACGGAGCAGAAAATGTGTACCTTTTGAAGTGGAGAAAATAAATCTTGTTGCCTTTCCTGTTTAGGTGAAAAACTTCACTGATGTTCATCCTGACTATGGTGCCCGAATTCAGGCTTTGCTGGACAAATACAATGCTGACAGTGGGAAAAAGGTATACTAATTATTTCTGTGTTTGAATTTTGAGTGGCTGCGGATTAGCTTATTTTGTAAACCCCAAAAAGTGAGAAATTGTTATAGAATCCCATTTAGTTTAAATCCCAGAATCATAGAAGTAGTTTGGGTGGGAAGGAAAGTTTAAAGACCATCTAGTCCATCCTCCCTGCCATAAGCAGGGACATCTTCAACTCAGTGAGGTTGCTCACAGCCCAGTCGAACCTGACCTTGAATGTTTCCAGGGATGGGGCATCTACCACCTCTCTGGGCAACCTGTGCCAGGGTTTCACCACCCTCAGAGTAAAAAAACCAAGAATTTTTCCTGATATCTAGTCTGAATCTTCACTGGTTTAGTTTAAAGCCATTACTCCTTGTCCTATCGCTACAGGTCCTGCTAAAAAGTTTGTCCTTGTCTTTGCTGAAGCCCTGTTAGGGTCTCTAAGGTCTTCCTAGAGCTTTCTTCTCTCCAGGCTGAACCCTCCCAACTCTGTCCTCCCAGCAGAGGGGCTCCAGCCCTCCCAGCATCTTTGTGACTTCCTCTGGACCCGTTCTAACAGGTCCATGTCCTTCTGATGTTGTTGGCCCCAGAGCTGGAAGCAGCACTGCAGGGGGGTCTGCCCAGAGCAGAGGGGCAGATTTTCCACACATACCCCTCACCCTGCTGGGAACGCATCCCAGGATGTGGGGGTCTTTCTGGGCTGTGAGCACGTATTGTTGGCTCGTGGCCAGCTTTTCACCCAGATGTGCCACCAAGTCCTTCTACTCAGGGCTGCTTTCAACCCCTTCATCCCTCAGCCTGTGGTGGTACCAAGGATTGCCCGGACCTGGGTGCAGGACCCTGCACTTGGCCTTGTTGAACCTCATGAGGTTCATATGGGCCCAATTCTTGAGCTGGGTGTGTCAACTGTTGCCTACAAAGGCAGGCATCAGTGCATGTAGAATTCTAAAATGAGGAAACAGCATTCTAATTACATTTAATTAAGTGTTGATTAACCGATGATGGTCAATTGCTTTGTTTCAGTTGGGTTTTTTTGTTGTTTTATCTGGAAGATAACTGTACATGAGATGTGCTAAGGCTGATTCTCAGCCTAAATAATTACTCACCCTCTGTAATGGTAATGAAACATTTCCATAAGCTTTTCCTGGGCTCAGTGCTTGCTGCACAGAATAACAACACTGTTGCTTCAAGTTATGTTTTGTTTTTTTTTTTCTGAAACTCACCTAACTGCTGTTAATGGGACTTGTGCTGAATGTTTCTTTTTTTATTATTTTTTTTTTAGGATGTAATTCGGACATACACACAGTCGACATCTCGTGTGTCTGCCAAAGAAAGATCCAACTTGTAAAGCATGCTGCAGAGATGGACTCCATGAATTTTTCCGTCCCCACAACTGCAGGACAACCTCTTGAAGGTGTTAATGAATGTAGCAGAGTTCCGCACAAACCTACAAGTGTTTTACAGGCTCGATTTGCTAAGCTTTCAAATGCCTGTATCTGTGTTGGATACTAGGTAACACAAACTAACAGTCCTAGTGCCTTTCAACACCAGTGCTTTACTGCTTCTTGACAACATGTTGTGCTTTTAAGGAAATTAATGATTAAAAATTGTCTTCCTTTCTAGAAGCAAGTACAAGTTTAATCAAAATAATGTTGTGGGTGTTTTTTTTTATTGTAAATCTTTCCTGACTAAATGACACAGTAGAACTCCTATAATGACACTGTGATTATCCTTACAGATAAACTTGTTCATGTTAAAAAGTTGAAGTGGCTCAATATTTCTAATAAAATAGTTATCTATTTGTAGACAGTCTTTTTTTTAATTTCTCTTTTGGCCGTCCAGAGTTCAAAATGATATGCAGTAGTTTGAGTAAAATGTTGATTATGTTTATTTCTGTATGATTGAAATGAAACTAACTAGAAAGTTTTAATCTCAATATATGTAAATTTTATTTCCAGTATATATTTTAAGAAAATATTGGCCTACTAATGCTAGGTTGGGATATAACTTACCTAAGGGAGATAGGAAAGGATATTTTCTTATTACATACACTTTGCAACTAAATGGATTACATCTTACAGGTCTTTGGGGGGGAGGAAATTGTTATTTTAATCTGTAAGAATTTAAATGAGAAAAATACTGATTTTCTGAGTGTCTGAGAAATTAACCTCCAAATGCATGAATATTTGTATCTTGTCCAAACTCAATCTCGAGCTCTTTCAAAACTGTTCCTGGTGACTTCTGAAATTCTGTTATTTTACTGCCATCATTTGTTAATGTTCTCTGTTGATCAAGCCACAGCTGGTTTTCAGAGTTAGACTTTAATTGAAGTGGAATGTTTGAATGTGGGTTTCTATAGTTGGATATATCTATAAACCCTAATTTTAGGCATTTTGTAATGCTGCTTGGTATTTGCAATTTACTTAATCAGTGCAAAAGATCTCGGAACCCTTTGGATACATTGGATCATTCCTTAGATCCAGAGGAGTTTCTTTAGCTTAGTAATATTTTTTTCATCTTCAGTCTTGGAGTACAATCTTTAATCAGATTTTACTCATTGGCACAAAATGAAAGTATTTATATTTGAGTACTTAAAGCAATAGTTAAATGATAATTATGGAATTTCTGGACTTAGTTTGAATATGAGAAGTGGCCACCTAAGAAAGCATAATGTCCTTTATTATACAAGGACACAACAAAACCAAGACTAAAGCTATATAAGGGCTGAAATCCCACCTGGTATTTTTTCTTAGATAATTATTTGCCATGTGCTAACTGGTTTTGGAGTAATTGAGGTTCAAGCTGACAATTGGGAGCTTGGAATAAAAATCTGTCATATCTGTTGGACATTGAAGTTAGTCCCTACAGACCAAAAGAGCTTCAGGAGTGTGCTCAGTGGGGTCAGGCAATTCACCACACATCTGGAGCCCTGTCAAGTTCCAATAACTGCTTTGCCTGATACTACTTTCTCTTCTCTTGCCAAAGAGAAAGATCAGTCCAGCCCCTGGTTGTGCAGCATTACCTCATTTGAATTAATGGCTTTCCTTTTTCTCCTGCTGATACTGCCTCATTAGCATTTGGATCAGAAAAATCAAGAATGATGATACAAAGGATTTCAGACCCCGCCACTAGCTCTTAAGGAAACATTATGCAAATTTCAAATCATAGCAGGGTGTCATGGTTTTTTTTCAATATCCAGTGAATTTCTGGGTCTGTCTTGAGTTGCATTTTGAATAGTACTTCTTGGTTTGGCCTTTAAATGTGAATTGGCACTTCAAGAAGTGATGGCAGATAAAGAAAAGTAGATGTTAAGTGCTGTTTCATTACATTGCAGGAATCTGCTGCTTCAACTCATGTATCAACTAACCTATTGTGAAAAATTAGCTGTGATACAGATGCAGTAAAATAATAGGAACTGATAACCTGCTCTGTTCTGGAATTCAGTTGGATTTTTACCTGATCAGGCAGGTGGGAGCTGAAGGAGCTTCACAAATGGGTGGGAATATTTTTTGCTGGAACATAGAATCCTAATGAGTTTTGGAAAAGACTAACCAGGGATTAATCTTTAATTTTGGCTGTGTCTGTTAAATGAATTATGTTGTCTTCCTCTTATTTCTGAAATAAAACTGCATTTAGAAATCTCCTGGAGTCATGTTGTCTGTTTTCTGTGTAATTAACTAAAATAGTTTACTCTAGGAAGATCCTAGCTCCATCTGATTTGTTTATTTTGAGATCACACAGAAACTGTTGAAGTTCTGAGTAATTGGTATCTATTTCAGAACTTAGTTATTTGTCCTGCACAGGCTCTGGGTGCTGACAAAAGCTTGGACTTCATGTGTAGGGGCCAAGCACTAAATTCTGCTCAGCTGTGATATGTGAAATTACTTAGCAGGAACATTTTCTTTAATTTCCTTGGCCTTCAGAGAAGGGAAAGCTGCTCGTGTCTGTGGTACAGCAGTGCCTGTCATTGCACATATGAACGGGAAGAATTTGCAGTCCTGCTTACTGTTTTGTTGATGATGGTTGATGGATTTTGATGATTTTAGCCCCAATTTCCCAAAGAATCTTTTGTTATTTTTTTTTTCTATCTAAAGACTTTGTGACACTTCTTTAAATTGCCACCAAAGTTGTCTAGTTTCTCATCACAGTTCACTCAAATCCTAGTGAAGGACAGTTCTTAATAGTTTGAGTATCTAAAACTGAAATACAGCACTTGAATTGTCTCAAAACTACTGTACAGCCTTTCAAAAAGCTCTGAGGTCAGAGATACTCAAATGTTCCGTTCTGCTTTTCTCACTGCTCTTACTCTGTTCCAAAATCCTTACTTTGCCTTTCCCAGGTAGGGAACCTCATGTACACTGTAAGGTAACCTTCAGAAATGGGTGGGTAGGTGCCCGTGTGATGGAAAGGCCACTGTGACATGAATTTGTGAAGGCTTTAGGAGAGTGTTTAACATGAAGAGCTATTTTACGAGCTTGATCCAGGTGGCCTTTATCCAACTGTGCCCGTAAATGATTATTGTTAATAGATTCTACTGTAAGACTAGTTTAGAGGGTGGACTGAAGTTTGGTTGGTGTTGAGTCAAGAAAACTGAGCACTAAGGAATGGGGAAGAGAAGAAACATCTTGCACAATAATGTTGAGAAGACCTAGACTGGGCTGGGCGGGCAGTATGTACTTTCTGCAGCTACCTTTCTTTTGAAAACTCACAATTTCAACACTTAAAAGACTGACCCATGTTCTGTGCTGCTAAACTGAGCATGACAAGTATTGTACGGTAAAACTTGGCTTTTTCTAAAAGCACTGAGAGGGTGAGGCAGCCCTGGAAGAACAATAATGCTATTTCTTCAAATAAACATGATCTCAAAGAATCCATTTATGGTTCCTCACCGTGAGAATTAAAAGACTGTTTACATGACATGACACAATCTCGCTTGTGATTTGACTTTGTTCTGCTCAAGTAAAATCAAATACTCCTTTGACAGGTGGTTGCAAAGCAATTTTCAGTTACGTGTAAAGGAGCGTTGTTCAACGTCTTCCTATTACTGTTTTGTTTTAGATGCACATCACTAACAGCGGAATTGGGAGTGAATTTGAAACTCATGTTTTGGAAATAACAGCTTCTCCCAGAAATCCCCTTCTCATGGGTCTTCCCCTTTTATTCCTAGGTTGCTTTCCCTCTTCCAAACTGGGCTCGAGCAGCCAAAAGTGGCAGCAGATTGTGGAATCTCGGTGGATGTTTGAAGTGGGCTGTGCCAGGAGATAGGTGAGTGTATGGAGTTGCTAAATCTTCTCCAGGGGAAAAAGGGTAAGGTAGGTTTGCATCAGATAGTTACAGTTTGAGTATATTGGGAAAAGTTAGCCCTGAATTCCTCTCTTCAAGCCAGCTAGATCCTTGCCTTGGAGGGAAACTGTCTTCTGAGCAGTGTTTTGGTGTCCATGACTTTGGTGTCCATTAAATAAATTGGAATAGATGGCCTCTAAAAGTCCTTTCCAACCTAAACCAGTCCACAATTCTTTCTGCTCTTCTGAGTTTTGCTTGCTGTGGGACTTGAGGCTTCACACTGGTGCTGCAGAAGTGGATTGACCCAGTGATACGTTGCGTGTTCTTATCTCTTGTCAATAGTAGACTGCATGAAGGTGCATGGTAGAGTTTGACCTTTCCTCCCAGGCAATATTGCAGAACTTAATCTGAACCACTGTTTGGGCCCACAGTTGTGTGACCGTGTCACGGGTTGTGACATGCAAAGCTGGACTTGAGCTTAGCCTTGACTAAGATGATGCTGAGGGTGTGACTTAAGCAGGTGCATGAGGCTATTTTAGCCAGAACTAGGAAAAGAACTTAGGTTCTAGTTTGATTTTAAACGAAATAAAGGCAATTTTGCTAGATTTGTGGTTTGTCTTCAGTAGTTTCTGGATTCCCACTTAGCTCTTGAATCCAGGTGAAGAGCTCAAGGCCTTTATAACCTGTGCTGTGCCACGTCTCACAAATAGCTGTTTAAGATACCTGCAAAGCATCTGTCGTGTCCCTCTTCTGTCCTGGTAAGGAAATATCAATGTACATTTCTCATGGAAACTTCTTCCACGTGAGAAGTTCTGAGGAACTCTTCTAGATCAGGATGATTTCAGTTGTGGGGATGGATCGTGAAGAAGATTCTTGAAAAAGCCCTATGTTTTTGCAAAAGGTTGTAAAGGGTTGCATATTCATAGTCAAGGAAAGTTAATCAAGGCTAAAAAATGAGTCAGCAGTGTAAAAATAAGAAGTCCAATAACTGGATACTCAATTCAGTGGTGGTGATGACACCTTTTGCAGCCTGGATTGCTGTGCAGAGCCTGCAGTGTGATAAAAGCTTGAACTTTGGCATGGTGGGGTTCCACCCAAAGTCAAACTTCAACCCCGGGGCAGCTGGAAATCTCAGTGTGTTGCAGTTTGAGAGCAAGCAGCCCCTCGGGAGCTGTGCTGAAATTTATTTTCAGGTCACGCACTAAAGCTTGGAAAACTGATAGTTGTACTTTTTAAATTAAAAATAAAATAAAATATTTTTACATCCTGCTCTGCAGAGCAAACTAGCTGGGTCGAGGAGGCCTAGTACTGTTATAGGATTCACTGTGATGTTTTTTTCAGCCTATCACTTGCAGCCTGAGGTTTTCATTAAATGATGATACATTGTTCTTTACATTGAAATTAAACAGCAGACTCCAGTTACTTTGCCTTTTTTTTTTTTTTCCAAAAGAATTTGCAGACAGCATCTTAACAAGTTTCTTGAAAATCTCAGAAATGTTCGCCTTGATTTTAATCCATCTCATTCAGATCATTCCAAGATTATAAAAGGTGTTTTGCTTTGTTGCTGCAATCAATGTTGGGCCCAGTGATTCACTACAAATTCTGTAAAGCTATAAGGGAACCAGTCAGAAAAAAAATCTTCATTTCCTGTTTCAGAGCATGTGGCAAATCACAAAAATGCTTTATATAGATTTGCTGTGTTGGTTAATGTCAGTATTTATTCTTTGCTCATTCCTCGCAGATTTCACCCTTTAAAAACTTTGACCTTGGTTATTTTTTTTTTATTGATTTCTTTTTTTCCAGTGCAGTAAATCCTTGTCTCACAGCGATTGTTGACACAGCGACAGCGCTGACACACGAGTGGATACACTCTTCTGCAAGCAAATAGCTGGAGAAGAACCATCTCTTTGCATTTTCCACACTTAAGTCTCAAGAATCTATCTCTGACCTTGTGCACACATGTTGTAAGAATTATTGAGGAATAGGGATGATGGGAGATACTTCTTACAGTCTGAGCAGTGGTTGCAACACTCCCCAGACAGGATGAAAATACAAAGTGCCTTAAGGCAGCCTTCCCTGTATCTGCCCTGGGGGTGGCAGCTGGACCAGATTTCTGCTTGAAATCCAGCTTTCCCTCACGGATGCTGCTGGGGTTGCCCTTGGAAATGTGTGAAGAAGCAGGGAACTGAGTTCTTGTGGAAGGTTGAAATGCCTTTTTCTCTACTTGGACTGTGATGGGCTGTCAGACAGTGAAAGTGTGAGGGTCTCTGGGAGACCTGAAGCCAAACTCCCATCTCCTGCTTCCCCTGCAGCTTGCTTTATTCATCCCACTGCAGTTACTTTGCCCTCGTAGGTCATGTCCAGCCTTCTTTTTGGTTCTTCCTCAATTTTCGAAAATTAAGTAAATTAAACAAGTTGTTTCTTCATGTTAGCATTGTCTTGCTATAATAGATCAAAGGGAAAGACACAGAGTGAATGGCCTGTTTGATCAACCACCATCTTTTGTTGAGTGCTTCAGAGAAGGTTTCCCCAATGGTTGGGGCTGACCCCGAGCAGAGGTCTGCACGACCTGTTCCCAGGCTGGAGCCACGAGCTGCCCAAACCAGTGCTGCTTTAAATTTTGCAATGGTCTGCCCTGCCTAAAGGTGTAATTTTTAACAGAAGCCCAACATACTTTTGCCTCACTTGCGGGGTTTTTTTTTTTCCCTCTATCTTTTTCTTAAACCTGGTTAAATTAGGCAAGAAGTCTGGTGTTCCTTGTTGTGTAGCTTGCTGGGGAAAGTCAAAATATATAGGAAGGAGATAAAGGTGCATAATTTTGCCTAATTGTAGTTTTTGTATTGTCGACAGGGTCTTGATGCACTACTGAGGAGAAGGATCTGGGAGTCCTGGTAGATAGCACACTTTCCATGAGCCAGCAATGTGCCCTTGTTGCCAAGAGGGCCAATGGGATCCTGGGCTGCTTAAGGAAGAGCGTGGCCAGCAGGTTGAGGGAGGTCATTCTCCCCCTCTGCTCTGCGTTGGTGAGGCCACAACTGGAATACTGCATCCAGTTCTGGGTTCCCCAGTTCAAGAAGAACAGGGAGCTACTGGAGAGAGTCCAGCATAGGGCAATGAAGATGATTAAGGGATTGGAGCACCTCCCTGATGAGGAAAGGGTCAAGAAGCTGGGACTCTTTAGCCTGGACAAGCAAAGGCTGACGGAACACCTTATTAATGTTTATAAGTATCTAAAGGGTGGGTGTTGGAGCTGGACTCTTTTCTGTGGTTTCCAGTGGTAGGACAAGGGGCAATGGGCACAAACTGGAACATGGGAAATTCCATTCAAATATGAGGAAAAACTTCTTTAGGGTGAGGGTGGCAGAGCCGTGGAACAGGCTGCCCAGGGAGGGTGTGGAGTCCCCTTCTCTGGAGATCTTCAAGACCCACCTGGATGCCGTCCTGAGTGATGTGCTCTGGGCAACCCTGCTTTGGCAGAGGAGTTGGACTGGATGATCTCTAGAGGTCCCTTCCAACTCTGACGATTCCATGATTCCATGATTAAGATTTTATTATTATTTACCTTTCCGCTTTATAACACAGAAGAAAATGAATGTGCTTATTTCATTTGCT
Source organism: Scolopax mira (assembly GCA_004320125.1). Taxonomy (NCBI): domain Eukaryota; kingdom Metazoa; phylum Chordata; class Aves; order Charadriiformes; family Scolopacidae; genus Scolopax; species Scolopax mira. Next base: position 32,307 of record BJBW01006953.1, read on the forward strand.
TAATATCTAGCTATTGATATATACAATGAAATTTATCGTGCACACTGATATTTCTTAAACCATACCCTTTACCAGAGCAAATTTATTGTGAAAACCACTTCATTTTAAATTCAAACTGTCAATATTCTTTCCAGTGGAAACTGTCCTGGACCTCTGATTTCAAGATGTGACCACAGGAAGAGAATAGAATTTACATTTCAGAGTTGCATGAACAAAGGCCGTATTTTAGAGGAAGTCAGTTAATATTTTCTATTATTGCCATCATTTTTCACACTTGGAAAAGTGGGAGGGACTCTTTATCAGGGAATGTAGTGATAGGACGAGGAGTAATGGTTTTAAGTTGGAAGAGGGGAGATTTAGATTAGGTACTGGAAAGAAATTCTTGACTGTGAGATAATTGTGGTTGCCCAGAGAAGCTGTGGCTGCCCCATATCTGGAGGGTTCAAGGGCAGGTTGGAGGGGGCTTGGAGCAACCTGGTCTGGTGGGAGGTGTCCCTGACCAGGGCAGAGGATTGGAACTTGATGATCTTTAAGGTCCTTTCCAACTCTAATTGTTCCATGATTTTGTGATTCTAAAAGGATAATGTTGGTGCTGCTCATTTTCTTTCCACTCTGTTTTTATGTACTGTAACTCCTTTACATTTTTTTTTCTTCAATGCTTTTCTTTTGAATTGTGTAACTAATTTGTATATGTTTCCTTCTTTGGCCCTCTCAATGATATCTTCTTTGTAGAATCTCACCAAGCTGTTACATATTTTCCTGAGGTAATACAGGCAGCCTTTCATCTAACCCAATACTACCTACCGTGCTGATAAGATTGGTCGAAGATACCTGGGGAAAATTTGGCAACTCCTCCTGTTTGCCCTGGCGCTGATCCATGTTGCTTAGACTTTAATCCACATTTACCCACAGCCCTTCATTTTAATCTTGCTCAACCTTCTTGCATGCCCTTCTTCATTTGCACTCTGCTGGGCCCTCTACTAATGAAAACATTTGCACCTTTTGTTTTTAATTGCATTTTGGGGCCCTGACTACAAGATCCAAAGGTCTCAAAGGTCCAAAAATCAAATGGTGGTTTTCAAAATCAGACCTCTCACCTGCCTAGGGAAGTAAGTTATCTTCAAAGACTACTAAAGGTCATTTTAAAAGGCTTTATAAAATAGTGGAAACATGTTTATGAATAACTGAGTCCTGCTTCACTCCTTACTGCTCCTGCAGAGTTTTGGGGAAATGCTTCTCTTACTTCCATGGTTCAGGAATTGTACTTTGTGCTGTTAACCTCTAGACATAATTGCGCATCTTCCAAGGCAGAAAATGCTTTAATAACAAATCTTTCACGTGTTCTGGCTGGCTGTACCAGGTTAAAGGTTTCAAAGTAAAAGTCAGTGCTAGGCAGTACCTATAATTTGGACAAACAATACGAAGTCCATTCATTATCTAATCAGAGGCTCTCTTATATCTTTCTTTTTACCAGGTGCAATCTTATTTATTAACCTCATCACTTTCGTTATTGTGAGAAGGTGTTCTTACCTGCTGATACCCAAATTTTTAATTTTTTTTTCTTTTGTTCCCAAAGACTCCTTTCTGAAAGTTGGTCATTATTTCAGGGTCTGAGTATGTACTCATGATGGTACCCATTCCAGGCAACAGTACACACTTTCTTATTAATTAATGGAAGATATTGCCTCCTCTCAAGGGTGATTCAAAGTACCCAGATTAGCCTCCTTCTCCACTCACCTTGTGCCTCCAGAGCCAAAATCTGAGTCCACTCGGGTTATTCAGTTTACTCTTGAACTCTCAAAACTGCCTTAATAAGCTTGAGCTTAATAATAAGCCTCTCTGGATCCTGGACTCTTGTCCCCTTACAGTATAGAGCCAGTGCTTGAGTCCAAATGGCTGGCATTCAACCTTGTGTGGTGCCAATTTAAATAAGTACCTAGGATGGATTCTGGAGCAAGAGAAGCTTTGCATCATGATGGATTCACGTGGCTGCTGTTCCCACAAGCCAAACTTGCACAAGCAACCACCCAACTCTCCCCTTTTCCCTGCTTTCTTGTCCCACCTTCATCACCTGATTTTATTTGTTATACAAACTCTCAGGTTTGTTTCCAGAGCTAAAAAACCTAGTTTACAGCCCCCCAAAACTTCCTAGGGTGTTTGGAAACAGTATGTGACTTACTGTAACTATAGAGCATGAGTGAGCTCCAAAAACTGTAATGTAAACTCTCCCTTAGGTATCAAGGTGATTTTTTGTCAGGGTTAGGTTGACAGTTGGACTAGATGATCTCTAAGATCCCTTCCAACCTAGACAATTCTATGATTCTCTAAGACATAGGAAGTAAAATATGCATGTTACTTCATTTAGTCAAAAAAGTCCTCAAATCTGTTTGTTTGAATAGACCAGGATTAGGTTTAGTGTTACAGCCATTAGGGTTAAGGTTAGTTTTAGGGTTAGGGACTATGAGGGTTTGGATTAGGGCCATTAGAGTTTGGGTTTGTGCCTATAAGCATTAGGGTTGGGGTTAAGGTTAGGTACAGAGTTATGTTTAGTGTTACAGCCTATTAGTATTATGGTTAGGGACAGTAAAATTAGAGTTAAGGTAAGGGTTAGGGCCTATGGGTGTTTGGGTTAGAGCCTATTAATATTAGAGTTAGGGCCATTAAGTTTAGGATTCGTGCTGTGGTTAGGGTCTACTGGTGTTGGAGGTTTTAGGGTTAAGGCCTATTAGAATTATGGTCAGCATTAAGGTTATGGCCTGTTTGTTATTAGGATTAGGGTTTGGGTTCAGGGTTAGGGCCATTAGACGTAGGGTTTGAGCCTATTAAGTTTCAAGTTAGAGTTTCCTGTCCATGTGGATCTCACGAAGTTACAGAACAGCACAGTCAGTGATTTACAGCCAGACCAACATGTGGAGAATACACGTGGCTCAGCCCAACACAAAGTACAAGAAATAAAGAAATTTGAAAAAGAGAGCAGAGGGCTTGAGCTGGATCCAGACCCTGTATTTCTTCCTGACAACTGGGGATACCTGTCACCGTGAGGAGGAAGGTGCTCTAGAGAAACTGCTGTACTCTGTGTGATACATAGTTTATTATAATTTATTATTATTTCAGCACATTGCTGGAACACCATATTAATTCAAAATTCAGTACAATTTTGAATCACTTCAAATAAGCAAATATTGTATTAAAGCATTAAACCCCCGAGATGAGGGGTACCAAAAAATAAACCAAACCAAACCCAACCCAAACACTGTTCTGAGGACTCTGTGTGTGCAGTTGCACCAGTCCTTAATCTGACTTGAACACATGCTCAGGCTCAGAAATGCTCTTGGCGTATTTCCTCAGAGACAGCTGGAAAGAGTTTCTCCTGTTCTAACTAGCCATCTTCTGCTTGCCTTATCCACTCAACACATCTGAACTAAAACACCAAGAAAGATCAGAAGTAAGATTTGGGTAGCTTTATCTCCACTATAAGCATATCCTTCAGTTCTTACTCATCTTCTTCTTCTGTAGAGACCACAGAAGAGGTCTCTACAGAGAGACCTCTGTGGTGGTAGAGACCACCACAAGGTGGTGCCTGCTCTTCACCTTGCTTGGAAGGCAAAGATGTGGCAGGCTGTGAATGCTGCCATCAAGCCTTGTCATCTTATTTGTGCAGGTAGGCATCAAGCCAGAGTTCTCCTGAATTCTTCAGAGAGCTGAAAGAGAGAGTACAAGAGGCCACATTATGCAAGATTGCTTAAGGGAGTGATGGTGGGGACAAGGGAAACGAGGGGTTTCTGTGTGTGTTGATTTGCAAGAGAAGAACAAGCCAGCTCTTGTTTTTAGGGATTCCAGTCTCTCCTACATCCTTCAGCAATTTTTTGTCAGTGTGTTGTTACTTACTGCACAATGTCTGCAAAAGCTGTGAGCAAGGGCTTACACTGGTACTCAATGCCATGTTTGGCACACAAGGACCTCACCAGAGGAGCCACCTTCCAGTAGTTGTACCTTGGCATCGTGGGGAACAGGCTGTGAACAGGAGACAGACAAGTTCTTATGGAGCACCGGAAGAGAAATAATAGTTTTCACATATTCACATTCATTTTTACTTCCCAGGAATCACCCAGCTCACCCTCAATAGGGTCTCCACCTGCTCCTGACTCATCTTTTCCCCTTGGTGTGCTTTTAGCAGGAGTAATTCATAGACTTCACTCCTTTCCCCCTCTGTTATTTTCCACAGCATCTCTGAAGTGACATTATTTCTAATTAAAATGATGCCATAAACTGGAAGAAACTATTCCTCCCCCCCTTCTTTCTCCAGAAGTAACCATCTCTATAGCATGGAAAAGGACATGAGCCCATCTTTCAGTTGTGTAGCTCAGTGTCTAGAGTAATAGCATAAGTAGTTATTAATAGATAATAATAGATAATCTTAAAATACTGTGTCAGACTATGGAGAAGATTCCTTAGCACATACGTTTTCACTAATGCTTACATGCTACTACTTTGGGCAGACCCTGTTGCTGTCTGGATGGTCTCATAGATCCTGCCCACATTGTTTTTGCTCATCGTTCTCACCTTCCTGGGGGTCCAGTGAAGGTTTGTGATTATGATTCTCTTTAGGGTTTTCAGACTGCTTAAAGACAAACTCTTTGTCGCCCCACAATCAGAGGAAAGAAGAATAGGGAAGAGGGGAAAAAAAAGAGAAGCAAAAAAAATTTATATTAAAAAAAAAAAAAGCAGAGGGAAGAAAGTTCTCGTTCGAGGTGTGTACTCACTGGTGTTCAATCTGGAAGTTCAGATGCCCAGTAAACCAGTCATTGAACAGAGACTGCTCAACGTTGCAGGTTGCCTGGAGCTAGAGGAGGGGAAAGGAAAGCAAAATCAGTACAGATTGGTGACTGAAGCCTTTCTCATTTTTCTAAAGAGCACAGTGTGCTGTGCAACTCTGCCCTGTTGTTTTCTGTTAGCCTAAACTGAGCTACCTCAGGATTGTAATCCTCCTTCAGCTTGCCAGCAGGAGTTATGGTAAAACTAGGAGCTGGCTCTGTTCTCCTGTGAACAGACAGGCAAAAGTTCCTCCTGGGTCTTCTCAAGCCTATGTCTGCAGAAAAAGCAGGTGGCAGGGGACTTCTGTGGCAGTCACATTTTACTCCTGGACTTTGCTAAGAGGGGGCATCATGCTAGTGTTCTAGTAGCATGAAATTGCTCAGCAAGAGCAGGACACAAGCTTCCATCTCTGCGTAAGTGGAAAAGGTCCAACATAGAACGATGCAATATGTGGGAAGGTGGGTATGTTTCAGAAAGAGAGCTGGGACCTAGCTTTGATTTCAGATTGACCATGAACTTGTCATTTTTGTCCTCCTCTACTGTTACCATAACTGAATCCTATTGTCCTATTAACCTGCACTTCCCAGTTACCAACATGTTTTCACCCTTAATGCAATAGAGACTTGCTTGATTTATGGTTGGAATTTGAACCTGTACGGCCACAGTTCTTAAGGATGGGAAATATCTTACCTGTGTAGACACCCAGTCCAAATTCTTGTCATAGTAAATATCCATAGGGATATGGTTCATCTGTGAAACCCAGACAAACCAGCTGCTCTCGAGCATCCTGTGCAACCAGACAAGAGGCCAGAACTCAGGAACAGGTAAGGAAGTCAGTGCCGAGCCATTGAAATAACAGTACAGCTGGATTTCCAAATACATGGCTCAACACCAGCCTTGCTAATCCAGCACTTGGAAGAACTTCCAAACCCTGGAATTTTCATACTTCCTTATGAAACTCATGATTATTTAATATGTTCTATGATGAAACTGATGCAGCCTGATACTCATCTTGTTTTATCTGTATCCAAGGACCACACTGATTAGAATCAGTGAAATGATCCAGTGGAGAGCATATTGTCCATTCAAGCCAATGCTGCTGGATAATGCCTGTGTGTTTGCAAGCCCAGGCTAAAGTTCTCTATGTTCTCTTTCTCTAACCAGTAGCAGACCCAACACCCAAAGCACTGAATGTTGTCCAAAGTAAGTATCTCTCAAGTTTGATCTGCACTCGGTGTAGTCTCTTTGCTGCCAGAGTCAGTGAGGTAACGTAGAACTTGAACTGGCAATTGAGCAGAAGAGTCTTAGAGTTTAACTTCATGCAATTAAAAAAATAAGCAAACGAAAAAAAGAGATCATAAAGGAGAACATGGAAAGATAAGAAAAGGCAGAGAAATGTAGGCAGGTCCAGATGGAAGGTATACATAGAGGAAGGCTGAAGAACCTTCTGAAGAGATATCACCTGAATATAAAATAATATGCCAGGAGACTCTTTATTTCTAATAGTGATCCGTAAGTGAAAAAGAATCTGATATAGAAGGTCAGCATCCAGGCCAAGTCCTACCAAAACCAGAGACAACAAGAAAATAAATTAATTATGTTACATTCCCTGAAATCTTCTTCTCAGCTTCATGTTATACGTACAAAAAAACCAGTCTGCATTCACCTTCTGTAGCTTTTTGCTAATTGGAATCATGTGGTGCAATCCAAGTTACCATAAGCTAATAACTTGTTCTTTTCATGGCTTGCTCTAATGGAGAGGAGTCTGAGCATTCACACCCAGTAAGTAGATTAAAATATTAGCAAGTGAGTATGCATTTGGAAACACGAGTTGGAGACTTGTATCAAATCGTTTCCCAGGGCTTCACAGCAAATTAAGTGCTAGACCAACGATCACATTTTGGCTGGAAGTTGCTCTGTCCTCCTTAATGCATAACACACGCAGGAGAAGGAAGGATGAAGCACTGGTTCTGGCTGCCTGGCACAGGAAGGAATGCCAAGTACTGCTAACAAATCCACAACAGTAGCTCCTATAAATCCACATCCTCCCCTTCTTGACATCTATGGACCTTCCAGTTTGCTTCCCACACCAGAGGGGACAGTACACTTTGCGATTCTGCAAACGAGGCAAAGCAAAGTAGAAGCCCAACAGCCTTTTGTGTGTTTTCAGGCCCTTACCGCCGAGCTGAGGAACACGATGGGTTTAGCAGAAAGCCCACAGAGCCATGAGAAGTACTCCAAACTGAGCGCTGTAGAAGACCTATCTGAATGACACACAGTGTCACACAGCAGGGACTGAGCTCTGGACAGAAGGTGGCTCCATGTTGAGAAGAAAGGTTGAAGGCCCACATCTGACCCCTTCTTGGCAGCACAAGTAGGAATACTTACCACCCAGTACCTTTTGGTGCAGGCAATATAAAACGTGTGGCAGTGGAAGTAAGTGGGAAACAGGAGCGGAGGAAGAGCTGAAAGGGAGAACTCGTTATCACTGGTAATAATGGACTGAATGGCAGAAATCAAACTTCAAGCAAAGGATCCCTGAAGAGCTGCTCGTTATGGAGAATAGTCTGGGAAGCTTTAGGTCTGCAGAATTTTCTGGATGATATCAGTATGCACCGAGGCAGACAGATGGTAAGCAACCTGGGAACCTGCTGACCTCAAGAGGTGAAACAAAGGTAAGACAAGAAGCTCTCTGAAGCTTGGTTGAGGGCAAGCCCTGCTCTTCAGGATGCTACTGCTGATGTCGCCTGCCATCACGGGTAGCATTGCCTACCCTCTCCTCACGGAGAGCTTCTTTTATAAAAGGGTGGAGAAGAAAAAAAAGGGGGGTTTTGAATCCTGAAAAATACTTGATAATCCTTTTGAGTATCACAGCAGCCACTTTGCAAGAAAGCAATGACTGATGCTTGTGAGTGCTCCAACTGATGCTCTACTAGTGCCTCTGAACATTTCTGGGTCTGTCCATGAATCTGATGGTGCTTACAAACCTAAGATTTCATTTTAGGCTTTTAAGGGAGGAACAGCCACAGAGAAGTATTTTGAGAAGTGGCTTCCACAGCCCTCATCACACTCTTCCAGGTAAGTTCCTTAATTAGTGAATTAAGAGTCTTTCTCCTTTTCTCTGCCCAAATAGATGTAGACTTGTTTTTGCAAAGCAGTACAATTTTAAGATGACCTGGGATAAGTGTACCCCACTACTTTTTCTACCCTGAAACAAACTTAAGCCAGTTGGTTAGAAATTCTCCAAGCAAATTAATGTGTTTCAAGTCAAGAAGGGCACAGAAACCTGACCTCACATAGGATAATTCAGGCTATAAATGACCTCAGGATCTAGGAGCAGCATCAGTTATGAGGACAAACCAGGTTACCCAGGGTTTTATCCAGTCCCAACTGGATCCTCCAAACTCCTCCAAAAAATAGATGCAAACTGATTATTATGTTCTTTGATGCAGGCACCTTAGGTCTGATGAAGTTCTGCAGGTCAAAAGTAAATCTACAAGCCCCATTGGTACCCCTCGTGGTATTGCAGGAGAATGAAGATACTCACTGATGAAGAAGTATTTGTGTTGGTGGTTGTATGGCATGTATTTTGTCTTTTTGATCCCAAGCTGTGAACAGAAACATAAAAAAAACCATACTTAGTGGAAACTAAGCAACCTGCACAGGTAAATTGCTGTCTTCCATTCTTTCTTCCCCAGAGGCACTCTTCTTGCACACTTGCCACAACCCTCACTCCTACCATCTCTAAGCCCTCATTCCACTAATGTAAGGCTTTGATGACTGACAGTTTTGCGAAGTCCTTCAAAGACTGTTAAGCAAGCATGACATTTTTCTCTAGTGGGGGAAAATAAATAATTGCCAAGAAGCTGTTCTAGATATACTTGCAACCAGCCAAAATAAAAGTAACTGCCCACAAAAATAAACTATGTTGTTTTATGGTAGGAAGGAAAATGCTGTCACAGATACCACTATTGTCTGGGTTGGAACGGAATGAGTTGATAAAAACTATGCCAGAACACTTAATCCATTAAAATATAGTGTGACCTGTGTATTATGATAAAAATAATTTTGAGGATAGATAGGTGAATTTTCTTGGTTTTATGTTTTTACCACATTCGTAAGTAATTTGGTGAAATGCTAGATATTTCCTACACTGACAGAGTCTCAAGAACTGATGAAGCTGTACATACAGCTGAAGCTGAAGGGGGTTCATTGTTTTCTTAGGTTGTTCCTCCTGGAAGTGGCCTGGCAGTGCAAGCTGAGAACATCCTACGTGGGCAGATGACTTCCACCCACTGGAGGGTTCTGCCAAGAGCCAGTTCTATGGAGCACCAGGACTTGGTGCTGGTTGTCTCTCACAGCAAGGCTTCTGCCTTTGTAGAATCATAGAATGCTTCCAACCCCCCCTGCCCTGGGCAGGGACACCTCCCACTAAACCAGGTTGCTCAAAGTCCCATCTAACCTGGCCTTGAACATCTCCTTGAACACCAGCTTCTCTGGGCAACCTGTTCCAGTGTCTCACCACCCTCACAGTCAAGAATTTCTTCCAAACATCAAGTCTAAATCTCCCCTCTTTTGGTTTAAAACTGTTACCCCTCATCCTATGAAGGTATAGATATGCTAAAGCCACCTGTATCTCTGAGCTTTAGACATGAATATTATAGTAATCCCAGGCCAACAATACGAAGCAGACATGCTTTATATTATGTTTACAACTTATCTAATAACCATTAATTACTGAGTTGTTCTACTAGGTCATTAAGTTGCTATAACCATTAAGTCTTTTTCCACCTTATATTTGACGTATGTACATCATCTCTAATTTATTTAGGACTACTTGTCAACTGTTCTGTACATTTTTAAAGGAGCTTAGTGTGCATTGTGACCAGCTTACAAAGGCTGAAGAAAGTAGACACAGGTGAAAGCCATCTTTTTTTTCCAGAAACTGTCATCATGGCTTAATTTTAGATCTTTATGGTTCAGCGTGCTTTTTGTTGACTAGGGTGGCCTTCCCAATTCCTGGTCCACAAGCACACGCACACACACACACTGACCTCCACAGAGAATTTCTTCCCCAAAGTGAACAAGAAAGGGTGCATATCGATATCGGGATCTTTCTGGAAGCAGTTGGGTTTGGCATGGTGCCGGGAGTGCAGGAGAGTCCACCATTTGGCTGATGCCCCCTGTTTTAGCAAAGAACAAAGTATGAAAAGTACAGTGCTTTCAGAGATAGATTGTCTCCAACACTAAGCACATTCCTCCACAGAGTCTTCAGAACACACACTTTTACAGGAAAGCCATCAAGTCTAAGAAGTTTTTCCAGGCTCAGGTACTTACAATCAAATGGCACATCACAAACTTGTGCATCAAGTGGTTCCACTTGGGCTTCCTGAATACTGAAAGATGCCCTAAATCATGCTGTAACCATGAAGCCTGGACCTGGAAGAGCAAAGAGACATTGGGAGGGGAGAAAAACAGGAATTAAGACTGGGAGGAGAGAAAAACAGGAATTAAGACTAGGAGGGTCTAACACCTGTGCTTTGCTTTGAAATACCAAGATTTATTTTTCACACACTGCTCCAAAATCACAATTGTAAGGGAACTATGAAATCCTGATACTCTTAAGGCTTCTGACAAACTGAGAGAGTTGGGGGTGTTCAAACTGGAGAAGAGAAGGCTCCGGGGAGCCTTCTAGCAGCCTTCTAGTCCCTGAAGGGGGCTACAGGAGAGATGGGGGGGACCCTTGATCAGGGAGTGGAGCCGTAGGATAAAGGGTAACAGTTTTAAACTGTAAGAGGGGAGATTTACATTAGATGTTAGGAATAAATTCTTTGCTGTCAGGGTGATGAGACACTGGAACAGGTTGTCCAGAGAAGCTGTGGATGCCCCATCCCTGGAGGAGTTCAGGGCCAGGTTGGAGGGGACTTTGTGCAACCTGGTCTGGTGGGAGGTGTACCTGCCCATGGCAGGGGGGTTGGAACTCAATCTTCAAGGTCCCTTCCAACCCCCAACTATTCTATGATTCTGTGATTCCCCCAGAATATCTCTTGCTGAAACACCCCTAGACTAGGGTTAGTGGGAGCTCCCCACATGCAGAATTTCTTTTTCACACATCTTCTATAAACACATGCCATACAGAGGTTGTCTTCTTGTGACAAAAGAGAACTATGCCAAGTAAGAAAATGGAGGACTGGAAAACTGCAATACTATTATGTGTATAAAAGTTGGTGCAAGTCCATGCATTCAGGCTGTGGACCTCGTTGCTTACCTGGGAAATGGTCAGCACCACCAGAGAGACAATAAAGGGTATTAAGGATGTCCCAAAGTAGAAGAGAATGAGCCAAGCAGCAGTATCCAACAGGAGGATGTGAGCGAGGTGCAGGAAGAAGAAGAGAAAATGGGACTTCTGGAGCCAAACCAACTCAACAGTAGCACGTAATTCACGGAAATCTTTCACCAGCATTTTCTGTGGGAAGCACCAGTGTTACATGTTCCCTGTTTCTGGAGTGTAGCACTGCAGCCTCAAAAACTGAGGAACACTTTAATAGAGGAAAGAAGGAGCAAAGGACCTGGCCAAGAACTGGGCTTGCACCCTGGTAAACTTTATCATAGTTCTCCTACAGCTTCTCTGTGTCTTTGCTTGATAAGGTCCATGGAGCAGAGGAGCAAGCAGCAGACAGAGCACAATGTCTGTGCCCCCAATCCCTAAGACTGTGTGTTTGGTTCTTCTTTCACCATTTTTTTTGGCAGAGCTCCGATGGAAGTTGTGTCTGGTGGAGGTGTGCTGGATGTTCATGAACATAGCATGCCATCTTGTGGTAGGCCTTTGGAATGAAATCGTTCCTCTTCTGCCACCAATTCCAATGGAACAAAACATGTTTTCACTTTACCCTTCCCAAGATTAACAGGAGAGGGTTAAATACCTGTATGAAAATGGCACGTACAGCTCAGCTGGCCTCAGGCTGGTGGACACTGAGGAAGGAGGGTAGAAGAAGAAATGAGCACAGCATGTGCACTCGGCCAACCCACCTTTGGTTTTGCCAGCTCTGCAGGTGCCTCTCAAGCCTGATTCCTGACTCCAACCCACAAAGGAGCTTGCTGGCCTACTTTCCCAGTTGTTTTGGGGAAATGGAGTTTGCATGGAGCAAGGCACATACAGGTCAGCTATGGGATTGAGAAACAGGCAAGAAGGCATGGCCACAGGTGGGTCAGAGGGCTCAGGGGGTTCCCACCTACATAGGAAGCGTGGCCATGACATTTTGGGACAGTCAGACTGCTCTGAATTGTGTTTCTAACACCCAGTTTACATGGGACTGTGTATTATCTTGCCCCACATCAGCAGGCAGTGTGGGACTACGCAAAGGAGAACTCAGGATGGGCTTAGAGGAATGGGGAAAAGAGAGTCTTGGATGGGGGAAGTGATGAAGACCATACAGCCTGAGGACCATACAGATTATCTGTGCTCTAAAACTATCCCTCTTCTGTTGTCTGTGTTTTTCTCATGAGGTTTTCTTTGACATACCAGACTCTCTGCTCTCAGTGCAGAAGCCTACTACAGTCTAAAAATTTACCACCAGCTGAAAAGAATAACTTAATTCTTGGTTAGCTCTTTCTCCAAGCAAGGGAAAGAAGAAAAAGTGAGAGCTGTCATATTCATGAGATTTAGGAAATCCGTCTCCAGGATCTCAACCACAGAATGTGGATTTAGACTAGTTTTCATTATTTCTAAGCAGTAGCACAAAAAAATTGTGAAGAATCCATTTTTCCAGGAGCTACACTGATACAGAAGAACAGGGTTTAATCTCAGAATATTTCCCTATATTCTATCTTTGATCTGTTTTTTGTGGGGATAGACTCACATTCTTCATGGGCTCAATACTGGGTTGGTCTGGTGCCAGCTCCCCAATCTGCAGCGGCTTCAGGTACTTGCTCACCAGCACCTTGTCAACATGGAATGCTACAAAGGCGTCCTGCAAATGCACAAGAGTAAAGGAAGAGGTAAGAAAAACAAATTCTGTGTTCATAACCTCAGTCTGCTCTGCACAGCAAGATATCCCCTGGGGAGGAACTGTAATAGCAAAGATGCCTGGCTTCCCCCTATGTCTCCACGGGGTTGTATTGACCTTTTTCTTCTTGTGTTTGTCCTACGCTTTTAAAGATCTTATTTCAGATGGCAAATGGAAGAGGCCAGACTTCCACTACTGCAACTGCTACAGGTATGCAAGCTCCATAATGCAAAATGGAATAAATCTCCATCATACACCCAAAGCTCAGTCTAGTTCCCTTGCCTTTCTTCTTCCCCCTCTTCTTAACCCCAATATTAGTGACTCTTCCATCTTCCTGGACATCCAGGTGCCCAAAAAACCTTTCTTATCCACAGACCAGAATCTCCTTTGTTGTGCAATTTGTCCAAAGAGAAAATTGCCCTTTAAATCTGATGGCTTTAAAAAAAATGTGTTTTCTATTACTCACCATGTTAGAGATCTCCACTCCCAAGTTATAAAATCATAGAATTGTTTGGATTGGAAGGGACTTTGAAGATCATCCAGGTTCCAATCCCCTGCCCTGGGCAGGGACACCTCCCACCAGACCAGGTGGCTCAAAGCCCCATCCAGCCTGGCCTTGAACCCCTCCAGGGATGGGGCAGCCACAGCTTCTCTGGGCAACCTGGGCCAGGCTCTCACCACCCTCAGAGTGAAAAATTTCTTTCTGAGATCTAACCTAAATCTACTCTCTTCCAGTGTGAAGCCATTATCCCTCATCCTATCACTACATGCCCTGGGAAAAGTCCCTCCCCAGCTTTCCTGGAGCCCCTTGAGGGACTGGAAGGGGCTCCAAGGTCTCCCCAAAGCTTTCTCTTCTCCAGGCTGAACCCCCCCAACTCTCTCAGCCCCCCCTCCCAGCAGAGGGGCTCCAGCCCTCCCAGCATCTCCATGGCCTCCTCTGGCCTCGCTCCAACAGCTCCATGTCCTACCCATCACCATGCAATTGATCCCCAATTTCCCCCCCCAAGTGCCCAGTGAAGTCACCTCCCAAGCTCTCACTGCACGATGCTTGCCGGGTACCAGCCTCCTCCTCCTCCTCCTCCTCCTCCTCCTCCTCCTCCTCCTCCTCCCCGCATCCCGAAAGCCAGCCGGTCCCAAACGCCTCTCTGCCGCTCACCGTGGCGTCCTGCCCGGCGTGGCTGTCGAGGAGCCGGACCCCCCCGGGGTGTCGGCGGCAGAACTGGCCGATGTCGTACACCTTCCCCTCGATCACCAGCCAGCGCTCCTGCGGCGGCGACCCCCGCCCGCTCCGCTCCCGGATCTCCTCCCAGGTGAAGCGCCGCAGCGCCGGGCTGGATGCGGGGTCCCCAGCCCTTTCTTCGCGCATCTCCCCGGTTCCCCGCAGAGATGCCATCCATCCATCCATCCATCCATCCATCCTTCTTCCTCTCTTTCCCCTCTTCTTCCTCTCTTCCTTCCTCCCCAGCCGTGGGATATAATGGTGGGACACGCCCCAGCACCACCCTCCTCCTCTCCCCATCCCCGGGAGAGCCCCTGCCTTTTGGGTTTTCACCCCAAAACCGCTCCTTCACTCGCAGTACGAGCCAAGCATGCACCTAAACATGAAGAAATTATTAACTACTCATTAAAAAAAAACCCAAACAAACAAAAAAAAGTTTTTTTGTTTTTTTGGTTTTTTTTTTTTCCAGAATGAAAGCATCGTCTCCTTCACAGCTGGATGCTGCAGAATTTCTTCTTGCACAAGACAGAAACTTTGCTTGCTGGGATATAAAATCCTCCAGTCACCAAAAGTTCTAACAGTTGCCCTTACTGGGCAAACAGAACAGGAGAAAATAAATCTGCATCCAAACCTGCTGTTGTCTCCCTATTTAGATGCTCATTTCAGTAACTACAGGTAAGGAATATCTGACCATTTCATTGTTATCTGAGGAAGCTCATTCTGTTCCCAAAACAGGCTTTCTGGGCTCTGACACTCAGGGAAAACTGTGGTTAAGTACACCTCTGATTAACCCACTGGTAACTACAAAAATAATATCACTCTGCAGCTTAGTTTAGGTGTAGCAGTCCACAAACCCCTTCGGAAGAAACACAAGTTATGCGCGTTCTCACCTCTAATTGAGAAAAAAATAAAATAAATAAACCACCAAAACACAACCAAGCAATCTCTTAAGGACTCAATATTATATTTAGAACCTGTTGAAATCCCATATTTCTGTATTTCCAGTTCTCCAGCACACACAGCACGAACTGGGCAGCATGGAGGAGGCTTTTCCTGTGCCCTTTCCAGCCCTAGTCCCCTCCTTGGATGTTTTTGGATGCTGCTCTTTCCCAGGATGAGCTGAGGGTGTCACAGGGATGTCACACAGAAATGTTATAGCAGGTCCTGGTGGCAGGTTGTGAAACAGCTTTTTCTTCCCCTCCTCCTGTACCTTTCTTAGTCACTAAAATTCCTAAGAGAACTATTGACTTGGAGACTCCAGGAAAATTAGTATTAGTTGCAGAACACTGCTTGGTTCAGTTTTTCCTGTCCTTCTAAAGCAATCTTAGCATTCACACCATTTTCTCTTTTCAAAACAAGCCACAAAGTCTCAAAAATATTTTAAAACCACAACTGAGTCAACAATTTCTTTATTCCATGGAAAAGCAGGTGTTAAAGCCCACATCAGTGTCAACCCAGGCGGAGGAGCTTACAATTAAGATAGCGTTTTCAAAGCACGTGGTCAAAGCAAAAGTTCCTAACTTTAATTTGACTTAATTACTATAAATATGTAACATTTGTCACACACCTACTTGCATTTTTTTTTCCTTCGGGGCTCATTTGCTTTTGAGGCTGCTTGGGCCGGCAAAGTTCTCCCTTGATAAATAATTCTGCAGTCTACACTTCAAGTGAGAAAGGCTGATCCAAAGAACCAGGAGGAATCTCACCTAATTATCACATCTAAGTTGTTGAAATTAGTCTTTGTGGCTCTTCCCCTTTATAAGAAGGTGTGAAAAGGCTAAAGTTGATTTCCCAGTCCAGCTCCCAATAGCAGACAATGAAATAAAATGCCTTAAAAAGACTTTTAATAGTCTTTGCCATCGTTCTGCTTCTCCCCTGTCCAGACCAAGCAGTCAGAAAGAAACTTTTCCTTCTCGTTCCTGGGCTTTTCCACCTCTGATGTTCACGTTTTCTACTTTTTAACAGAATATATTTTCATAACACTTGAGATAAGCCATCTACAGTGCAGCAGTATGCACCGTTGGGAGTTCAGCAGAACTCCTTCCTTTTATCTTCCCTCCTCCACCAATATTCAGCATTGAATACTCGTCAGAAAAGGGGGATGAATTCAGTCCCTTTGTCCTATCTTCATGCCTCCTCAGCTGCTTTATCTGACCCTAAAATCCTTCACAAAGTTAAAAAGCTTCAGCAACGTGACTGAGAGATTTCCTATTTCATCTTTTTCTCTGCCTTTCTGAGGATGCTCCGGGCAACCACCAACACAGAGGAGAAAGAAGTTCAAATACCCTTGATATTTAACCCTTCCAGTGAATCACAGGTTGTTGAGCGAAATAGAAATTACCTTCTTTTCCCGGTATCTTTGATGTAACACTGCAGCTACCACTGGATCACTAAACCAGGCAGAGAAACGCTTTTTTCACCCTGTGGTTTTCAGCCCATGGAGCATCCAGCTGCTCAGCTGCCCCTACTAAGCTTTGCATCCCAAACCCAACTTCTCTGAGTAAGTCAGAAGGTGTTGTTTGAGAACATTAGTGAGAGCCAACACCAGGAACGTGGCTATTCCAGGAGACAGGCAACAGCTTAGCTGGAGCTTCACATTTTAAGAACTGTCCTCAAGCACCTACAACAGCAACCAGGATCTTAATTCCTTCCATGGATGTATATTGAACTCTTGGATAACTAAAACTTTAATTATTCAAGAAGGAGACATGTAAGCTGTTCAGAGAAGGAGCTGGCTGGTATGACACTCATGACAGTACCATTGTATCAGCCTGTAGACATTACTCTGGTAGAAATGCTAGTAGAAATAATAATGATAATTGCTATTGTAACAGCCAGTGTTAACAATGGAACAATACATTTGGTAATAAACACTTCATTAATCAGACCCCCAGCTATTACACCAAGTTGCCAGATACTCAATTTTTCACTGGAACACCCCATTTAAGCTAAACTTAGGCATTTCCAGTTTTGCAGCTCTCTGATGTTTTGCAATCTGTCTTTTCACAATGAAAGATCTCAGCTGCTAAAGATATAAACATCAGACTATGACTGGATACCTACCTGATATCTACTTGTTCTCTCCCATATTCCACATTTTTATGCTCTGTAATCCATTCTTCCTTTCCTTGCATTGGGGTGAAGTGGAGCAAACCTACATTTATGGTCCTTTCTGGAATTTTTGTGTTAATACGAACATCAAGAGAAAAAAAAAAAAGGAAAAAAAAAAAAAGAAAGATCTGTGCTGGGTCTGGATGGATCTT
Source organism: Scolopax mira (assembly GCA_004320125.1). Taxonomy (NCBI): domain Eukaryota; kingdom Metazoa; phylum Chordata; class Aves; order Charadriiformes; family Scolopacidae; genus Scolopax; species Scolopax mira. The sequence goes on from BJBW01006953.1 coordinate 49,610, forward strand.
GTATGCAGGTTAAAATCTGAGCATTGATTTCTCCAAACTGAGCTGTTGCACTTAATAAGTGGTTAAAATATTTGCTGACTCTCAAAGGAACTCTATTAGTTCCCTTCCCATGGACATGGCAGGTTCTTGAAGACCAGAGAAATGTTAGCCAGATGAATGACACCAAAGACACGGTGAAGTCAAACACCTTTGTATTTGTACAAGCAGGGATTTTCTCTCCACTGGTGGCAGGAGAGGAAAGGAGCAGAAAAGAGAGGAGTTGGAAGGGACCTACGACCAACACTAAGTCCAACTGCCTGACTGCTTCAGGGGTGACCACAAGTTAAAGTGTGTTGTTAAGGGTATTGTCCAAATGCCTCTTTAATACCGACAAGGTTGGACTATCAGCCACCTCAATAGGAAGCCTTTTCCAGTGTTAGACCATCCTCTTGGTAAAGAAATGCTTACTTTTTTGTTGTTGTTGGACTCGATGATCTCAAAGGTCCCTTCCAATCATGAATATTATGTGATTCTGTAATGTCCAGTTTAAACCTCCCCTGATGCAGCTTTAAACCATTTCCACATGTCCTACCACTGGATCCCAGGGAGAAGAGCTCAGCACCTCCCTCTCCGCTCCCCCTCCTCACAAAGCTGCAGAGAGCAATGAGCCTCCTGTTCTCCCAACTAAGGACAAACCTGAAGTCCTTAGCCACTCTTCACAGGACATGCCTTCCAGGCCGTTCACCAGCTTTGATGTCCTCCTCTGCCATTATTGCCATTATAGATCTGTCTATCTAGATCCCTCTGCAAGGCCTCTTGTCCCTTGAGAGAGTCATCAGCACCTCTCAGTTTTGTATCATCAGCAAACCTTCTAATGGTGCCTTCACCTCCTGCTTCCAGATCATTGACAAAAATATTGAACTGGACTGGCCCTGAGAAACACCACTGGTGACTGTCACTAGCCAGATGTAGCCCCAGTTGATGGACCCTATTGATGTAGGATCATCAATCAATTGAAGGAGCCCATTTGTAAGGATTGCTTCCTATTCCCTTCTTCCATGATTCCATCAAGTGTTGTGTCCAGTTTTGGGCCCCCTACCACAAGAAAGACATTGAGGGGCTGGAGCAGGTCCAGAGAAGGGCAACGAAGCTGGTGAGGGGTCTGGAGAATAAGTCTTATGAGGAGAAGCTGAGGGAGCTGGGGGTGTTCAGTCTGGGGAAGAGGAGACTGAGGGGAGACCTTCTGCTCTCTACAACTCCCTGAAAGGAGGGTGTAGCCAGGGGCGGTTGGTCTCTTCTGCCAGATCACAGATGATAGGACAAGGGGTAATGGCTTCAAGTTGCACCAGTGGAGGTTCAGGTTGGATATTAGGAAATATTTCTTTACTGAAAGGGTTGTCAGGCCTTGGAATGAGCTGCCCAGGGAGGTGGTTGAGGCACATCCCTGGAGGTGTTCAAGAGATGAGTTGACATGGTGCTTGGGGTTATGGATTAGTGTTGGGTTTGTGTTGTTTTGTGTGTGGTGGTGGGTTTGTGTGGGGCTTTTTTGTTTGTTTTGTTTTTTTTCATTGGTTGGACTAGATGATCTTAAAAGGTCCCTTCCAACCTAGGTGATTCTGTGATTTAGGAAACTTGACAGGATGGGGCCACATGCAACTATGGGTGCCATCTGCATTTGGACAATAGAGTGCAAGATCAAATTTATTTCAGAAAGTCTTAGGTGTGCCAACAAATGAGGTAGCCTTACTGTGGCCTCCCTTAGCCTGCACAAATGCTGCAAAGTTAGAGTTTAATATTTCCCCATGGAGTGCAGCCTGGGTACAGATGGGCTCCATAACTAGTTCCCACGTTTCCAAACATTTTCCACATTTGGAAAATGTCCAATCAAGTAATCCCCGGAGGTTTGGATTGTGTGGTGCTTGCATTCCCGCCGTGCTTTAGACTCAGTGTGTCCCTTTCTGCCCATACACTATTTTGTGGCACAGGCTTGTTCTTTTGTCCTGGAAAAGGGGGCAACTGCCAATATATTTGCAACAGATTGCCCCTGAAAAATATTTTGAATTGTAGTGAAAAGCAAGAAAGATGACAAGGTATTGATTTGCCTGTGAAACAGCGTGTCAGACGCCATTTGCTATTTTGGACTGGTAGAAAATCAACTCAGTGGATTGCGTGGGCTGTTTCTGTAACTTAACAAAATCATTTTAATGGGTTCCTCTTTCATGACAGTTGTGTGGGCAGCAGTGACAATTTCAGTAATAGACAATGCTATGAATTTCAACAACACAGGTAACTGAAGGCTATCATCAGAGCAGCCAGCCACAAAACATAACCCAAATATCCATAAACTGGGGCCTCTGAAAACAACACACACAAACAAAAAAATAATAATGAAAAAAAGAGTTCTAATTAAGATTAGTAAGCCAGGACAAAATACAAATAAAGAAAATAAAACCTGATTTATAAAAATGCAATATATAGGAGGAGAATACAGTTGTATCCATAAGTAATTATTTGCGATTGTAACTCCTCTTCCTTCTTTTTCTTTTCTGATTCTTTTTGCTCATGTGGTGCAACGTTAGAAGAATTAGAAGTAGGATCAGTGCTACTTCTTGGGATTTATGGTGACAAGCAGGAAAGACTGCCATGGTAGGGACTTGGAAAGGTCCTAATGATTTACCCAGACTTCTGATGTGGGACTGTTCAGCCAAACCAGTGCTGTGGATAAGACACTGTTCTTCACATGGGTCTGAAGGAATTTTGGGCCTCCTGGTGCACATACCTGCGAAGCTTCACACTAATTGCCTGCGCTGAAAATATGCTTGAGTCTTTCTGCTCCTCTGCTGACTTCGCACCACACAGTCAACCCGAGGTTGACTGAACACCAACCTTGGGTGTTCCGAACCCAAGGCTGTCATCTTTCAACAAGTCTACCAGGACATTGTCCATGGCCTTTCGATATGTAAAGGGGGCTTATAAGATAGACGTAGTGAGACATTTTACCAAGACCTGCAGTAACAGGACAAGGAGCAATAGTTTGAAACTAAAGAGGGTAGATTTAGATTGAAAATAAGAAAGAATTTTATTACTGTAAGGGTGATGAGACAATGGAACAGGTTGCCCAGAGAAATTGTGAATATCCCATCATTTTCATTGGTTGGATCAAGCTGTCAAATGTAAATAGCAATGAACTCGTATAAAAGTGTAACAGAATATCTCTTAAATTCTTTATAGCTTTCATAAAAGTTGATTACAAGAACATTGCAAAAATCCTTAGAGGTGGCACACCATATGCATAAAAAATGAATCTTGAACATGCTGACCTATGTTCTTCTCCCGTTCAAAATGCTGCAACTATTGTTGCTTCCTGGGACTTCTTGATGACCATGAACTCCCCCCATTTCTGCTATGACTTGAAGATCATGTTTTAGGGAAGAGGTCACTGGTGGCATGTATCTTAATCTGAACACTTCCTCTAGGGCCAGATGGCAGAGTCACTTTGTTGGAGCAATAATAATGCTGCCAAGGACCTGAAGTAAATCTTTAGAAATTCTCCATTGCGCTTTTGTTTGTGGTCCTGAAACCAGTCTGGAAAAGACTGTGGTGAGAAAAGCTCTGATAAATAGCATTTTAGTGGAGCCTCTGGTGCGGCACAGGGCTGATGCTAAGCATATTCTTTCCAGATGTTCCCCGTGATCTGGGTGTGCTCCACCACTTGACTAGTGCTGTGTCGAGAGGTCCTCTCAATAACGACACAGAAAAGGTGTTTTCTGTTTGTGCTACTTTGCAGAAATTTCTGTAGGATTAAATAATGTAGCCCAGTGGAGGTCAGTAGAGAGACAACGAATGTGTGAAGGAGCTGGAAGTTCAGGATGAAAAAACCCACTGTGTTTTGACCAAAAGATTCCTTATGCTCATGCCTAGTAACTTCCTGCTTCACACCACTCAAGATGGTCACGGAAATGGTTATTGGCTGCTGTGTTTGCATGAAATATCCCTGCTGAAATACAGACACAAGGCTTTACAGTATGAATGGAAGGTTGGCATTGACAGAATTGTATCCTTGCATCTTCATATGATGTAATGTGCTCTTTTGTAATAACAGATCTTATCTACTGCCCCCAAAAAAGCATCAGGGTATGACTCAAAATTTGCAGCACAGACTTGCTGAATAGAAAGACTGATAGAATCTATTTTCTGTCATACCATGTTACACCCTTTCTAGCTAGTACTGCTTATTATGCCCTGTTTTGGTGATAACTGCGCCCACAGCCATGGGGTGGATGCCTTAACCCTTTGAAGAAATGATGGAAACTTACGGAAGCGTTCTCCCAACAACTTTCCCTCACTTTTAACAACTTCAACTCTTGAGAAAAGCTTGCATTATTCCTGTTTACCTCATTACAACTTGCTGTGCAAAGAACCAGATGACCAGGCTTCTGTCTGAATCAGACCAGAAGTTCCTTGTGATAAACACAGTGCTGAAGAGGCACTAAGTATGGGACTCTGCATGTCTGAACAAGGCAGGTAAGGATGTCAAGATGAAGGAGAAGGTTCCCAGAGCCATGGAAACTCAAAATGTATTTGCAAGTCGTTTGAGCCAAGCTATGAATACTATGTCACAAGAATAAGGAAGAGAAGAACACAAACAGAATATGTATATTCTTTGTGGCAAGGTAGTTTGTGGGAACTATTACCACGTGTCGCAGGTGGGGAAGGAGAGCTCATTCAGTACCCAAACAGCCTGACTGAGTTTTTCAAGTTTCTCTCTGACTCAGGCAAAACAGCAAAGAAAACAGGCATTAACCTAACTCTCTGCTTCCCAGGGTGTGTTAACATGGAATAACTGCTCCTGCTGTTAATAGGATAAATGGAAGATAAGCAGAGAGAGATGCTGGGGGCAAAAGTTACAGAGACGTCTGTACTCACATGCTTAAAGTAGCTGCATAATAGAAGGGATTTTGTAACATTAATGGGGATGTGATCTCTCTCATCAGCTTTGTTTCTCACACCTCAGACTTTACAATGACAGCAATTACCTTGCTACAGAATGGAAGACATAATAGTCACATGCCACCTCGCTATAAAACTTACACATAAAATTTAGTTCGTGATCATTTACTCCCACAGGAAACATTCTCTTATTAGGACAAGAAGTAGGAAATTCAGCAACTGAAAGCTTTATCAGCCTACAAAACTTTCTCTTGTGTTATTCTGTTCCATTTAGAGAGCAACTGTTCTACAAACTCAAACACCTGGAAATCAGGAAACAGTAAAAGTATTTACAACTCAGTCATGTAAAGAGTTGAAAATGGAGTTAAAGTTATGCCCAGATATTTACACTATTTGAATGATGTCCTAATCTACCAGTCTCTCTCTTCCACTGTCTCCCCCTGCATACACAGACACTCTTGCTTTATTTTACAACCTCAGAATTTGTCAACATTTTCTCTACAAGGCCAAATATTTAGGTCTAGGCTCATCATACCTGACTTTAAGTGTCTAACTAGGTAATTGCCTACGTCGAGGCCAATTAGACTCTCCCTCGCCAGTGCAATGAGATATGCACTTTCAGTGAATGGTCCAACTTTATGTAGCTATATCCTGCCCCACACAGATTACGGCATTATTTCAAAATTTGGATGCTTTCAGTCTCTTGGCCAGGATCTTGACACTTTCCCCTCCCTACCATCTAACATGGAAATCAAACAACAATTGCTTTACTCGGGGTAATCTCCACAGTGTAAGAGGATCCCTACTTCCTGCTGCCTGATATAATCTATGCAAACCAGCACAGATACGAGTTACATCTACGTGTTTGAAATAATATGTGTAACACTGTCCTCTGTACACAAAAGAGTCAGAGAGAGGCTGAAATCCCTCAGAAATTCTCGGTTCTTCCAGATAATCCAGTATCACAGTATTGTTAAACTGACCTCTTGCCATCCATTTCACTAACTGCTTACTGCAGGTGTACCTGGAATGTTCTCGGCTGATTTCTGCTTTACATTGCCTATCTGTGAGGGAGAGAGGGATTAAGATTGCATACTTCTTCATTTCTTGGCCCTTGGTTTTCAGAAATATCTCATAACCATAATTATTCCCTTTCCTAATCTTCAGAGAGCAGTGTTCTGATGAAGATAGTATTTGGAGAAGGCCAGAGAAACAGCCTAGCAACCCCAAATGTGTTGTAGCAAAAGCAACAGAAGACTTTGGAATTATGAAAAGAAAGGAACAAAACCAACCCAAATGATATGGTACAAAAGGTGAAACATGGTTCTCACTGTGTCGTGGTTTAACCCCAGGCAGCAACTGGGACCACACAGCCCCTCGCTCCCTCCCCCCGAGTTGGGATGGGGGAGAGAAGCAGAAGAGTAAAAGTGAGAGAACTCACGGGTTGAGATAAAGACAGTTTAATAAGTAAAGCAAAAGCCTCGCACACAAGCAAAGCAAACCAAGGGATTCGTTCACTTCTTCCCATCTCAGGCCAGTGTTTCAGCCACCTCCAGGAAAGCTGGGCTCCTTCACGCATAATGGTGACTTGGGAAGACAAATGTCATCACATTGAACATCCTCTCTTTCCTTCCCCCAGCTTTATATACTGAGCGTGACGTTCCTGTGGCATGGAATATCCCTTTGGTCAGTCGGGGTCAGCTGTCCCAGCTGTGTCCCCTCCCAACTTTTTGTTTTTCCCCCAGCCTGCTGGTGGGAGGAGAAAAAGCCTTGAGTGCTCAGCAACCATCACACCCTTCCCATCCCAAAACATGGCACCACACCAGCTGCTAGCAAGAAAGTTAACTCCATCCCAGCTGAAACCATGACACATTGGTGATGGAAAATCAGCAGAAGGCCTTTGTAAGGGTAGTGATGATGTTGCTGTCACACCAGTGGCAAGGATGGAGAAGTGCAGGGAAACTTGGAATCACTTCCATATCCTTCAAGTAAATCCTGAGGGAAACTTGTAACGGTGTCCACAGTACCCACAGATGTTCTTCAGGAAAGGAAGACAAGGACAGGGGTGTTATTTATGTATATGTCACTGCACCCTCTCTTTTTTCTATACAGGACAGGAACTCTGCATTTCAAGAGAGGAAGCAGCGAACAGTGACTTCCTGCATGTGGAGCTTATAGAAGGTGTCCACACTCTGCGTAGACTCACAGATATAATTTGTAGAAAGCTTTCTCTATGTTCATATTTGGAGAAAACTGGTCATTACAACTTGCCTCATTAGACAAAGATCCACCCATCTGAGGAATGTCAACAGGTACAGACACATCGGACAGCAGGTGAAGACACATTGCACAACACGATAAATTACCTTCCCGTGAAGTCGTTTCTATAACAATATGGGCATAACATGTGCTTCTATCGTAGATCTCATGAAATGGACTTCCTCTCTTTAAGCCTTACATCCAGGAGAGCAAACATAGTATTTTTTCACACCTACTAGTCTCCTGCAAAGAACAACCAAAAATCATATTGTTCTACTAAATTTAAATAGATACACAAGAGTTACAGTTGTATCAGTTCTTGACTTTTCATTTGGAGAAAAATACTGGAAACATCACCTGAAAATTTGCTGGGTTCTTTCAGCTTCTGACAAAGCTGAAAGGGAGCATTTCTCCAATCTCTCCCTCTTTAATTTTGAATTAATCTTTCTGTGGAATGGGCAACAAACCGTTTGCATAGTCAGCTTGAAGAGATTCTTCCAGTCTTGTAAAAGCCTGATAATTTTTTTCTCTCACTACTGATAAATTCTTGACTAACAAAAATTTGGTTTTTTTTTCTTTTTCAGAGGTGCACCGCAGGGTGGGCTTGTAGCCATCGTTGCTCTACCATGGCTTTTCCCCCTCCTTGCTTCTTGTAGGTGGTTATCAGACAGTAGCGCTTCCCTCTCAAAGCATCATTAATCAAAACAGCATTTAGGATTTTATTCCAGGATTTGTAAATTTATTCTATTCTTTGTCAGCCTTTGAATTCCCATGTGATGCCAGCCAGATCATAGAATATCTGAAATTGGAAGGGACCCATAAGGACTGTTGAGTCCAGCTCCTCTCTGTTGACAGAGGAAAACTCAGTGCCCATGTATAAATGCTCTAGACACTCTAAATGAACAAGAATGAGTTTTTTGAGTGTGGCTGAGCTCATATGGCTCTAGGCTTAACTCTTTCAAGTAATTCAGGCACTGGAAACAGTATAGCCATGTGACATTTTCCTGGACTAATATATCCAAAATGGTAGCACTGCAAATGCATTTTTTTAAAAAAGACATATTAATATTTGCTTACACTAAAGGGTCTTCAGGAAATACATATAGGACACTGAATGTGCAGACTATATAATTAAGAGCTTTTAATTATATAAGAGCTTCCTTTTGCTCTGTTTGTGACTAATACAGAAACAGAATGACTTGAAAAGGAAGGATGGAAAAACTTGACCACAAAACCATAACAAAAAAAAAAAAAGGAAGACTTAAACATATTAGTAGGTAAACAAGTGTTTTTAACTAGTTTCTAACTCATTCTATTACAAGTAGATTATTTCCTTTAACATACTAACCTCTTTTTATCATCTGCAGGATTGTACTGTAAGGTGGTGCAGATACAGAAAGTACTCCATGACATCTGTCTCAAAAAAAGGATGATGTGAGCAAGGAACAGTTCAGGTAAATCCATTCACTTAGCTTTAGCTGTCTAAAAAGGCATCATCTAAATGATTTATTTATTCTTGCTCTATAATAATTTGAGAAAAGTGGACAGCATGAATTAAACCTGGAGATGGCTATCTCACTTCTTTGACAAGAGAATTTAGACACTGGCTTAGACTAGATGCTTAACTTCGTAAAGCTGAGCAAGATGAACCCTCTTTAACAAGTCCTTTAGCATGAGGGTTAATAATGTTCTTTTTCCAAACAGTCATTGCTGGAGGCAGCACAAGTTTAACATTTAAAGAAAACTGAAGAAACTTGAGATATTTTCTTTGTATTCCTTCCATATGTTAAGGACAGTAACCAACTTACCTCTCCAGCTTCTCTTTCCTAAGTGAAATAACAGAGTTCTTTAAGGAATTGTACTTTCAGCACTTACCACCACCTTTTCTGTTACTTTTTTTTGAACGATTGAAGCAAATTTCAGAAAAATTCTGAAGAAGCAATTGAAATAGAAAATCAAACAATTAAAATAACCTTTTACAGAATTACTCTATTGCAATTATCTCTTACAATTACCAATGTGCATTCACCATCCCTCATGACTCTACACGATTCTTCTTTATTCTCCTCAAAGGAGACAGAATATTAAAATCACAGCCGTGTTATTCAACTGAGAATTGTCGCCTTGCACACTTAGAGTTCTCTTACAAAACCCTGGACGCCCACTCACTCTGTGAAAATTTAGTTTTGTTTATTTGAGGGAAACGAGGGCTGTATAATTCATTCTGTCAGGGAGGAACCACTATCAAGATGAGAAGGGAGGATCTACTTTTTGTGGCCGGACTGGTTTCTTGCACAACCTGAGCCCAGCACCTACCAGTTTACCTAATTCTCTCGTTTCACCTCAAGTGGCTGGACTCACATTTCATCACAATCCATCCTTTCTTGTAGGATCTTCCTCCTTCTGCTTCCCCGCTAAGGTGAAAGAAGCAGAAATGTGAAGTTAATGCTATCTCAGCCAAACCATACAAATAATTCTTGCTTGCCAAACAGAATTTGTCAGGTTAACAGAGACTTTCCATTGCATTTGGAAACAAAGTCGTATAGATGTGAGATCGTATGGGTATACGGATAAGATACACACCAACTTACTCCATGTCCCGAGGCCCAGAAGTGCAACTAGTTCGGTAAATTACATGGATTTGTTAACTGCAACTCGAATGTTGTAAAACAAGGCTACAGTTCAAGCAGTCAGTGCCACATAAATCACAGACAAGTGGCCCTCATCTCTGCTTTTGAATATGTATAACAATAATCCCTTTCTGTTGAAAGCTTCTTATACATTGATAAGAAACCATAAAAATAATTATGTAGTTATAATCCCTTTGCAGTAGAAGTGTAGCTGTCAAACATACAAAGAATGGATAATATAAGTCAATAAATCAATGTTAGTGGTGTTAAGTAGTCTAGCACAGATAAATGAATGTTGCATTCCTTTAAGAGGCTTATTATATTAGAAATATTTTTATATGAGGGCAGGACTCAAATCAATAATAAAGTCAATAATAAAAACATTCCTAATTATGACATATTTGCTTGCACAGGCCTTGCATAACTTCCACAGATAAAGTGTGCATTATTTTATTTTTCTTTTCTGATGTCATTAGATCAGTTAGCTCAAGATTATTTGGTGTGGATACTCTGTTGCTCAAAGGTGAAGAATCTCACTTATGATTATTCATACTTACCAGATTATTTCATGCTTGCTTATTTTTGTTAGAAGATCATTGTATACTCTTCATTTAAAGCTGACCTGTATTATTGAAAGAGAAGTTGGCAAAAGTACAGGAGTTTAACTATTTCCAGTTGAATTTTCTTCAGTTTTTACAAATAAAAGGTCAGCAAAGGGTAACAGGGAGAAAAGAAACTGTTAAAAGGAGTTTATTTGGAGTATGGGTAATTTGGAAGTATCTAAGCAAAAGAGAAGGGAAAAAGGTTTGGGTAAAAAGCCAAAAAAAACCTCTCCTAAAAGATAAAGAATGCTACAACTGAGGCAGGCAAAGCAGGTGCTGAGGTCAGTACTGCCCAGGCTCAACAAAGGAACTGGGAAAATGATAATGCCCAATAAGAATAAAGAACAGGCAAATGATGTGAAGGTTTATGGATATGACTATGATTAAGAAGGTGAATTTTCATGTGCATCTGAAGTATCCCATCTCCCAGTTCCTGAGATTCCCCAGATAGCTGCCATATGGAGAGAAGGGATTCCATGAGCTTCCTTGTAAATATTTGTGGAGAAACAACATATGCATTAAAAGAATCCAGTTTTTCCCTGTCATGGGATATTTTCTTTAGATGTACCATGGACATGTACCTCCATGTACCTGGAGGATTAGTCTCGGGAGGAAATAGATTGCACTCTAAAAGCACATTTCCTGAGTGTTTTGTGCCAGCCCAGTGTGATGGATATTAGTGGATCCCATGCATGTATTGCATTTTACTTGTCCTAATTGCTCCTAATCCTTGATGAGACAAACAAAAGCCTTGGACTATGCCTGTGGGTTACTTCTGAAAATCCAAGTGGAGTACTAATTGTTTAATCTTAGCCCTGGGCAGCTACTGGTTGTTTGTATACTGATTGCTCAGAGATTATAAAGCTAAGGAGGCGGCGATGCCAGATGCACAAACCACTACACAATATATTGGCTGTCCCAGTGCTGCAAGGGCTGTCTTTTGGCCACAGAACATAAAGATTGACAGCAGCTGGGACTGTACCTGGGATTTCTGGATCTCAAAATACGACCTTCTATACAGCAGGGTCTCCTGTCATCCTGGGACAAAGGGCTAAGAGCAACGTAATTAAATTAATTGAGAAGTAAAGGGATTATATCAGGGACACAATGCCATTTCCTTTCCTTTTGTAGGAGGTATAGAAAGGCTTTGTGAGCTGCAGATTGAGGCGAAGGAACAAGCTTCATTAGCCTAGGATGCTGGAGTAGGTCTGAACCACTGCTGGTGTGTCACGGGATGTTGCACGGAGCAAGCAAAAGAGATGCAAGACTAATCCTAGGCCATGACAGCATGTCCCTTCTCTCCATAAACTGCCCTTAGACATAACCTCATCAGGAGAGAGCTGAAACTCTTCTGCTATTCCTAATGCCTTGGTATTTTTAGCTTGGTTTTCCAAGAAAATGAGATTTATGAGGCACCTACCTGTTTCTCAGTCCACTTTTACTCCCAGACAACAACTTTTGAACTCACTGTGACCTCCATATCATTTTAAATTTGGTTAAAATATGCCAAGAATAAGTTCCTGCAAGTTTGTATAAACTGACAGCTGTTCCTGAAACCTTGTTCAAGTGTCTCCACTGAGGGCTCAGATCATATAGGACAGAGAGAAACTAACAACCATTAGAAAAATAAAAAGAAAAAACCTTTAATCTGGGACTTGCAGTTAAGGAAAATAAAGTTATGAGGAACAAGACTGTTGTTTAGACTCAAACTCAATACTCCAAATACCATGCTCTCTCTTGAGACTTACTTTGCATATCAGAGTGGAGTCATATCCTTGATTGTAGATTAATTTGAATTTGAAAATGGCCAGAATAACTAAATACTCACCTTGTGTAGGCCAATTTTTTGTCTGTCTTGCTGTTTACTGCAGTTTTAGATCAAGATTTTACTGTCAGACTAAATCCCCTTCCACTTTTTCCAAGATGGATTGAAAGAAGAGGCTACTTGTGTAAGAGGCCATGTTGCTATTTCTATACTCCATTTCTTGGAGAAGACTTTTTGGAGGAGTCTTGTGCAGAAGGGAACTTAAGGACTCTGATTTATCAGCCAGACCCTGAGCCTTTCCTTCCCCCCCCCCCCCCCCCAGCCCCCCCCCCCCCCTTCCCTCCCCCCCCCCCCCCCCCCCTCGAAAATGAAACACCAGAAGCTGATAGCAAGAAACACCTTCTGTTGTTACCAAGGCAGATTCCTTGAAGTTGACCTGTGTCCTCCAGGACACTGTCAAACACCTCAAAATATCCAAAGCTTTGTCAAAAAGAAGGTGCTAGAGAAATATGCTTGTTGCTTGCTTCTTTCTCCACATCCATGTTGAAGAACAACACTAATTAGATGTGAGGTGAGAATGATGAACTGCCTTGTTTAGGCTTGCAGGCAAGTAAGATATGTAGGCAAGTGTCTGCCAAGCTGAGTTTATGAACAAGCCCTCACGATTTGGCGGAAAAATATGTGAGTCAAGCTCATTCAAAGAACAAGATGCAGAGTAGTCACAACACAGAGGGAAATCTGCAGCAAGGCACTATTATGAATTTCACACTGTTGAATTTCAATGTGGAAAACCGTCCTAATAAGTTTTGGGCTTAAAGTTGTGAATTTTATGTCCCATGTAGTCCTGGCTTCCAAGTACGCTGCTGTTACCAATTAAACCTACAAACAATGTTATTTTTTTTCATCTTTCATATTTTCTCTCTTTTAAGAGCTACTTACAAACAAGTATTTTTGAGTGGCCACAGCTAGCAGCATACCCAGCCTGTGTTCTACCCACTCAACATTGTGGGATTTGTAACATGGCCATCACCCTCGGGAAAGAGATCTGTCAGTGTTCTTAATTGAAGGCTTTTAGCAAAATTCTGAAAGAATTGTTTGTTTATGGCTTTCAGACAATCATACTTTCTCAACAAAAACCATAGAATTTGGCTTTCTGTAGTCAGCAGTTCCTTAGTCTGGGAATCAGAGTCTGGCCAAGATTTTTCTGTTGTTTATTTACAAGAGTTTATTACAGCTGTTGACTGCAAAGTTCCTTACTTCCGAAGAAGAGTGATAACATTATGTAATTCAAAAAGAATTTTTAAAAGACTGTAAGCTGGTGTGGCTTTTACTTTTGGTCATGCACAGTTTTGTTTATTGCTGAAAAGATACCAAAGATCAGGGATATCTGGTAAACGAGCTGGTGAATGAGTCCACCAGTCTCAGAAAACGTTGTTCCAGTCCTCCTTGGGCATAAGATTCCCTTCCAACAAGGTTCCCTTCCATCCATGGGAGAGGGCTGCTGAAGGAGAAAAGCCCTTAACCTTTTCCTTAATCTTTCTCTGTAATTCCTTATATTTCACTGCAAGTCTTTACATTTCAGCTATATCTTTAACGTTTGTTGGCTTCTTGGTCTCTCTCAAGCAGTACCAGACCCTTTTGCTAAAGACAATTTGGGTTCTTTTACCCACAGAAGAGTACACCACCTTTTCATTTTCAAAAGTACCTAGTACAAATCATAATAATAGCCATTTGGAAGAAAGATAATAAGTTTTTTATATTGTCATTACACTTCTTTTGATAACATTTCTGTGTTATGCACACAGGACTTCAGTGCAGGAGCACTGCATTGCAGTATCAGATATTATCAGGCAAAACTGGATTCTGTCCTTGTCCTGGCTGAACAATGCTGGCTGGTGTTGAGGATCTCCAAAAATCACACCTGAAGTGTCAAAAGGCCGGGGATGCTCTAAGCAGTCTGTTATGAACATGTCTGTCACCATCTCAGCAGCAAACAGGGAAGAATTCCTGCAAAGGAAAGGAAAAAGCAGTCCATTTCTAGGCGTAGCAGCAGGACAGTACCACAAGGAGGCAAACTTGGATTATTTTTTCTAATATTTTCCTTTTTTTTTTTCTCCTTGAGAGAGGCTATACCTCTGAACTATTTGAATTGCAAATAAATATCCTCCTGTGGAAATCGTGCACAGATCTTCCACCTCTTCTAGCACTTCAACAAGTAAAGAGATCAGGGCACCAAGCCTGACAGAGTTCAAGGAGCATCGGGACAATGCTCTTGGTTGTGTGGTTTAGTCTGAGGCAGTCCTGTGAGGAGCAGGGAGTGGGACTAAATGACCTTTATGGGTCTCCTGCAACTCAAAATAGTCTGTTATTCTAAGCGAAATGAGCAAGACACAGAAGGTCAGAAGTCTGCAAATGCTCTGTGAAGTTTCTTTGGCTAGTCACAGAAAGACCTAGATGGCACTCAAGGTGCAAGCTGCAGCTGCAGACCAGGAGTATTCCGTCAGGATGAAGAATCCTGACCAGAGAGAAGTCTGTCAGGCGGGCAGCTTCTCACAAGATGGAGAGTGCGATGGCCACGGGCCATGTCAGCCAAGGCCTGTCCCACAGTACCTGAGAACTGGGCAGGGCAGGCCTGGGATTGCAGCCAAGCTCAACCAAGTCCCAAGAACCAGGAAAAATCTTGTGGTGATAAAGTAGACCTAAACGTCAGGGTCAATGGTGTCCATCACCAGGCCTTGCTGAGTTCAGGGAGGGACTGAAGACCCAGATCTGAGCTTATGTGAGGATCCTGGTCAGAGTGTGGGTCCCAGGTGAGGCTGGTCAGGGTCTTTAAGACCTATTGGTCTACTCAAGGCCCTGACATAGTTGTAATTATCTTAGAAAAAGAACAGAGAAAGAGATGACTTTTATGATTATGAGCTGGTAGATGCCCCATTCCTGGAAACATTCAAGGTCAGGTCAGATGGAGCTCTGAGCAACCTCAATTAGTTGAAGATGTTCAAGCTTTAACCTTCCTCTCATTATTTGTCCCAGTATCAATCAATTAAAAACTGACTCTGGAATGGAGGTAAAATGCACCCAAATATGGTAATTTCACATTGAAAACTATGTCTCTGTATTGTCTAGAAATAGTCTCCACAAAGAAGGGCCTGAGAATTTACACCTGGAAATCTGAGAGGAGCCTTTTCCCAGGTGCACATTAAATGCTTATGTCTACAGAGAAACTGAGATCACATGGACAACTGTGTTGAAATTATTAAGCACTCTGACCTCATTTTTCTATAACTAAGGACTGTCTTTTTGGTTTTAAAAAACTAAGTAGAAGCCTGGTATGCACTTCTTTTTCATTTTGATGTGTTTTCCACTGGGGGGAGCACATTGCCACAGCTACTATTTGACTTTGGTAAGCACATGAGCTAGGCAGCACCTGGAATAGGCAGGTGCCACCACGCAAGCTCTCATTAACACAAAGGTAGAATTTTTGGGGGCTCAGCACTGGGTTTATCAGGTGCCAGCTCACCATTTAGCACCAAGTTCAAGTACTTTTTCATCAACAATGAAGTGTTGTGAATGGATGCTGAAATGCATACAGAGAAAATAGATGACAGAAGTACCCCATGGTACTGAGACCCAAAACTAAGATAGAGCCAGGTAAGAAGAGATTGAGCCCACTTCTCTTTCTAGTGCAAACATTCATGCTCAAAGATCTCCAGCCTGCTTTTAACTTGCCATTTGCATTTCTCATCTTTTGTATAGCTGAATCTTTCCCCTTTGTATTAATCGACACATCTATAGGGCATTTGTTTTCTCAAAGAGTCCAGTGATGCAAGAAATTTGGACTTAGTTACCTTCTCCACCACAGTTTTCTTATAAAAAGAGATTTCTCACCGCACACACGAACCATTTAGAGGCAGGTGTTGAGACTTCTGTCCCTGTAATGGATATGGCACTTTCCCAGCTCCTGAAAGGATTATGAAGATCAATACATGAAAAAGACATGCAACAGCATGCTGCTGTTGTGGAGTTATACAAGCTTCTAATCACCGCTTAATTTTTCTCTTTGTCTGTAGAGTTCTTACCTTTAAACCCTCCTATTAACAAACCAAAGTCTAGTCTGGGCACAAAAATGAGTTAACAGTCTTCTGGATGCCCTATCATTGGAAGTGTTCAAGGTCAGGTTGGACGAGGCTTTGAACAACCTGATCTAGTGAAAAATCTCCTGCCCATGGCAGATGGGTGTACTAGATCATCTTTAAAGGTCCCTTACAATCCAAGCTATTCTATGCTTAGAGACAACCTCTAATTGCCTTGCCATAAATTTTATTTAAAAGCCATGCAACCTTGCCCTGTCTCCAGGGTAACTCTACCAGTGGAAAACATGTTAAGAGGGGGTTTTTTTGTAGAGACAAGAGGAATTATATGGCTGTCAGCAGATTCAGACACCACAGCAAGAAGAACGCAAGACACACCCTGGGTCATGCAACTAAGCAGTGACAACACACTCATGGAAGGCAATAAAATAGTCTATATAAACAAGGCAGCAGTGCCTCAGCCTTGCTTTTGATATCTGAAGTAATATTTAAAATCTTGCTTATTCTTTTTCCAGGAATCTTCTGCTGCACAAGAGCTACAGTTCTAACAAAGCAGCAGCAAAGGAAACTATATTCCGCAGATTTTTTCCAAAGTCACACTTCCATTAAGAAAAAGATGTAAGGAAAGCTTTTATTGCCATGACCAGCCCCAGCCACACTGGCACTGGGCAATCGATCCATGCCAGGGTCAAGTCATGCCCTGCCCTTCATGAAGGGCTAGAAGGAGGACTGGAGCTGGAGGGAGCCAGGTAGGAATGGTGTTGGATGGGCACAGAGAGAAAAGGAGATAACAGGATCCTTGAGGTGGACACAGAAAGGTTGTGACAATACAGACTTAGGAAGCATGACCAAGGGAAACAAACCCTCTGAAAACTCTGGTGAGAAAGGAGAAACTACCCTGGCATGTAGAACCAAACCTGAATTTCTCTCTTGCTCCAACAAGCAGGTGAGTGGAGAAGAACCAATAGAATGAAGAGAGCAACATAAAAGGACTGCAATCAATGCTGATCAAGGCCTGAAAGGCCTATCACAATACAAGGCTAAGGAAAAGGGCTCTTGTACAGCTCCCTGGAAGAGCCAACTAAGATTTGTTACCATTATCTCTGTTGCTCTTGGCATACTTTCAATAAATTTGCAATAAATTATCTCTTCGCCTCTGCTGCACATAAGACACTGGGTGGACTTAAGAATTAAGTAAGAATTAACAATATACTCTTCTAGAGAAGGACAGCTTGCACAGAAACGGCTGACGCACAGAAATGGTCCAGGCATTATACTTGATACTCTAGTATCAAGTATAGTATCTCTATAAATACCAGTATTTATATCAATTCAACTTAGAGTGGGAAGAAAGACTGGCAAAATACCAGGAGTAACAAAACTGGAGCCCAGAGGTAAATCCCTTCACAAGTTGTTATTAGCAAGAGATGAAGGTGGCAAGATAATTTACACAGGTCCTATTTACAACTACAGTGAAACTATCTAGGGATATTCAGATTTTGAACTGGTAAGGGCAGCAAGGGTGCAAATTAACAGTCCATATAAGAAAAAAAGGGGACATTAGTTAAAAATAAAATGCAATGCCTTCACTCACCAAATATTTTAAAAATATAAGTAGTTAAAATGAGGAACTCATGCCCATGATACAGAGAATTAAAAAGATTAAAGTAAGAAAAAGGAGTTAAGATTTTTCATGAAACACTGAATGGATCAAGTCCCTTGGTTCATTGGAGAGGACACACTTTAGAGGGATGGTCAAACTGTAAATCACAGTCCAAAGAACCTATTATTTGAGTCAGGGAACCTATTATTTGAGTCACATTGTTATGTGCTGATAAATTTCTTCTCATGCCAGAGAGCACAGAAGTCAGGGAGTGCTGCCAGCCCCTTGCCTTTACGTCCCCTGGATAAAAAGGACGTGCTGCTTCTATTTAGAAATGGCTTACCCTCAAACTCCAATCCCTCCTTCTGACCTGCTCTCAAACTCTGTGCAAAACAGAAAGCAGCGCTTGGATCTTGCTCACAATCTTGGTGGTTTGTTGCAGGAGAAATCTAGCAAAGAAGGACAACGTGAGGAAGAAATATTGCAGCGTTTTGGCTACAAGCAGAGAGAGAGAGAGAGAGAGAGAATGGAAGATCCCTTTTCCAGCACCACGCTGATCCCAGCTATTTGCTGTGTGCATTAGACAGTAAATAATTGCTGTGGACTTCTGACTTTCCTCGCTTACACATCTTCTTTCACAGTAAATAAAATTCACCCACATGGTTCAAGTTAACAACTTACAGATAACGCTATGAAATGCAAACTTCGTGCAGCACCTGTGAAGGTCCATGCTGGACTTGCATGCTCTTGGTCAACGTACCTTCCCCTCCTCTTTCATCCTTCACCCAACGTATGTTAGAGACCACCAAATGAAATTGGAGGATTTCCATGAACTTCCAAAGCATTAAAAATCAGGGGCATAAATCAAATTTCAATGGGAAGCTTTTAGCGTTTTATTTTTTCAATCTAAAATAAATGTAGGGCACAATTAATTAATCAGAATGAACATGACTGCTACGAGTTTAAACCTGCCAGCAGGCAAATAGTGGGACAACCCATGCTGTTGCAAAACCACCAAGCCAACCTTGTGTTAAGAAAGCTGTAAAAGAAGTTACACATATTATTTTTTTTTTAAACAATAATGCAGGCTGCCTTTTTGAAGTGTTTTATGTTGCTTGTGTCAATAGTAGCTTTTTGTCATAAGTGATAAACAAGAAATACTGAGTAATTTGTGATGTATAAGGCTGGCAAGTGAGGATGAATAAACGATGATAGAGTGACCACGTTAGTGGACAAGGTCCACTCATGTCATCTCTCTGGACTTCTGTAAAGGCTTTTGATATGGCCCCTCAAAGCATCCTTTTCTCTAAATTGGAGATGGATTTGATGGATGAACTATTCAGTGGATAAGGAGTTGGTTGGACAGTTTCATCCAGACCACTGGATCACTACTAAAGAGAGTAGTATTCAATGGCTCAATGTCTGGATGAAGATCAGTGATGAGTGGTGTCCCTCAGGGTTCTGTACTGGGACCAGTACTGGTCAATATCTTCATCCACAACATGGATGATGGGATAGAGTGCGCTCTCAGCAAATTTGCAGGTGACACCAAGCTGGGTGGTGTGGTTGACACTGATGTTTTACACTCTTCATATGGTGATTGAAGGCCGAGTTTTATCCCACTGGCTGTCAGCACATCACAGCTTCTCACCGAAGGTATTTTTTTATTTGAAAGCTGGTAAGGGCCGTCAAAAGAAGAAATGAGAGAATAAAAAAGGATTAAAAAGGACCCTGAGAACCTCTCTTTCATTTTCACACACCCACGGCTTACAACATCATCCCATATGTTGAGCAAATTTGGTATGCTGCAATATCAAACTTATAGCTCATGTCCCACAGCTGACATTTAAAACCAATATAATGAGTATTTTTATGGGCAGTACATGCCTGCTTTGCTTTGCTCATTCAAGTACATGGCCGACATATAAAAGCCTTTCTGATTCAGCAAACTGGAGCTGCATAATGGTGTGTTGAAACAGTGCATCAGAAATCCCGGCAGGCCCTGATAGAAAGCCAGATACAACATTCCAGAATTGGTTGACACTGCTCAACCTGACACGACAGGAATAATACAGGGAATCTTAGTCTGAAATAAATTCTTAAATAATAATGGCACAGCTCTCTATTTTTACATAAGGTCCTAATGTGATTTATAGCTGAGAGGGTGCATTTTCTGAATATGTGGGAAGGAAAAATTACACAGAAACAAAGCAGTGATATATATTTTTCATACATATTATTACTGGGTTGTTTGGGGTTTTTTCTCATGGCATGTGTAGCTCTACTGTTCACTTTGACAAATGTTAAAAAGTGAAGACAAATCCCTTTTTTCAGGCTCATGAGGAGCTGCAGCCTGGTAAATGTACTTCTATTGCAACAGGCCAATGTGTCTTAGGCTATTTCATAATTCAAGAGGAATAGAATACTTGGGATATCTAGCATGAGGGTGGGATTGCAAAGGTCCTAGTAGGTCAGTGTGAGTGGAATGAGTAACTCCTGAGAACACCTACCCTTTAAATCACTGCCAGTGATTTAAACTGAACAGTCTCAGTCGCCAGAGCTGCTATTATTTTCCTTCCCACACCGGATAAGTCACGGCATATCCTGTGCATAAATGATAATAGAATAGACATTGGAATTAAACCGTATTGAATATGCTTTATATCCTTCTTTAGGCATCTACTTTTCGGACACAGGGCTGGCTGAAATATTGCTCTGATCTAACATGGTCTCTCTTTTGCCACCTCACACCTATTTGTTGTTCCAGGCAACCCCATAGACAGCAGGTAATTGAAGCTTTAACCATTCTGTGTGACACTGGTGTAAGAGGTTGTAAATGGGTGGAAATGCCCACGTAAGCAAATCCCAGTTACTTACCATTCGGTATGCAACTGCCATGAAGAGACAAAAATGGAATTATGAGTCAGAACGAAAATTAAGGTCCTATAGATTTCTGAATGCGGCAATTCTTGCAGAGTATATGCTTTATTTATGTAATTAGCTTGCTCTTACTCAACATTCTCCATTCTATGCTGGTATAAAACTGTGTGTATCAGCATATGCCACAATTCTTTGGCACAAGAATTGTTCAGTGGTAAATAGGTGATTCTGAAATACATAATTTCAAGAAGGCAATTACACTGAAAAACATTCTTCTGTGTCTAACTGGAAGCAGCAGAAGTTCATTAGGCTGGCTACCAGCTGGAAATGTTCTGCTGATCAACCTGAGTCTAAAAATATGGAACAGACTCTTACTTGTTAGGAATTGCTTCATGATTTCTTATCAAATGGCCAGCCTTTACCTGGGTTGTAGTTATTATACTGTTAGTGATAGAATTCTGAAAGAATGTGTCTTTCCATCATCTTATCCTCTTAATATTCCTACTTGCTTTCTCCAAAGAAACCCACATTGGAGCAGGGGCAGCTGGGGTTGGACATTATAAAGGCCCAAATACTGCTGTAGATCAGTAACTTTTTTGGTTCAATCATAAGGAAAGATCATATTGTTTCTCCCTCCTGAGCAGGGTTTTGTAAGGTGAGTATTTCTCCTTCTGAAAAGCAAGTAGTGACTTTTTTTTTTTTTCCTTTATTTTGGCAATATTTCTTGGTTTCTTTGACATGCAAAACCCCAGTGGTGAAAGTAGGTTTTCATTTGCAAGAGCTATTTACATTTTATTGCTATTTTGATTATTTCCTAAGTTCACATTAAAGTGCTGAGGAAATAAAAGCTACCTACGCTTACAGATATTAAAGAGAGCATGTCAGACTTTATCTTTAGTTCTGATTGTAGTTACATACATTAAGCTCAAAGATTACACTATTGTCATGGAAGTGCATTTGGCAACACCCCTATATATGTTTTCAATACAATAGCACTGCCAGTCCTAAAGGAATGCCTACGTTGCATGACGCATCATGTTAATGTAGGCTCACCACACTGGTCGTCTCCTCCCCATTGTATTCCCCTGTGTCCAGGTGACCACTTGAACTCAAAAGTTCATTAAAGAGCCCCTTACTGGCTGTTGAAGATGCTGCAAGGCAAAGCTGGCAGGTTCAGCACCAAACACATTGCCGAGAACCAAGCAATTAGCACATTGGCTCCATTCAGAGTCTAACTTGTACCTGCAAATTCTAACTTGTACCTGGGTAACAGAAGACACCACATACCCTAACAGATGCTTCCAACCAGCTCTTACAAGAGCATTATACAAGTTACAACTTCATACTGCCCAAGCTTCTGCAGGCACTCCAGTAATCTCTCTGGTTCTCACTCTGAGTTTCTCCTGGGCTTCTGCTCACATCCATTCATCCTCTAGTATTCAAAGCACGTTTTATTCTAGGTGGCAGCAATGAAAGGAGGACAGGAGAGGCACTATCATGATTCTAAATTGCTTCTTCCTGCTACCAGAGCCTCATCTGGTGCTTCTCAGACCCTGTGTGTGCACAGGGAATCTCCCTTGAACAAAGTTTCCTCAAAAAGGGTACAAAAAAACAATATCTGAAAAATTGACTTGGTCCTGGCACAAAGTTCTCTAGTCCCTTGTGGAGTCTGAGCAAGGACAGGCTTGAAAGTATGACTTAAGGGCCGAGATTACCTAAGATATCTCTTTGCTCTTATGAATGTGATTGCAAAGGATGTAAATTGCTCTTGCAACAATCAGTCTAAGGCGTAGAAAGCATCTAAAATGGAGACCAAATGCCTGCCCAAGAACTATTCTGAGAACCAGACAAGAAATGCCATAAACAAGGGGCCAGTTCTGCCAGTCTTGAATCCTTTGTTGCACTCTGGTACACCTTCCAAGGAAAAGGGAACACGTCATCACCCAGTCCATACGTGGGCGAGAGGTGGGCATTATGGCTTTGAGTCACTTTTACTAGGGAGAGAACCAAACCGAGGCAATTACACTGCCCTAACGACCACATAACCACCCTCTTACGAAAAAGTGGAGGTATTGCCTCTTCCAGCCCCATTTTAGAAAGAAAACAAACATTGATGGTCTCTGAAAAGCACAGTCCTGCCAATATATCAAGCGTGTTCCGAGCATGCCTATGGGATCCGACCCTCCAGGGGATATGGCAGGCAGGAAAATCGAATGTGCTCCACCCTTAGGTGGGTGATAAGATGAAAATTGCTCAGACAGAGGCAGTTCTGTACACGCACAGGAGCACAGCTCAGCATTTAAAGAGCTTTAGATTAATAGCAGAACACACCTATGGAGTCAGCTGAAGGCAACACCTGAAGACAAAGCATTTTAGGTGGTAAACTGGAATACAGCCACCTGTGTGATCAGACTGCATTGTAGGTATTGCCTCTATTTCTGATTGACTGTTAATGGATATACATTATATAGATATATACATTATATAGATATATACATTGTCATTTCCTTCATGTCAAGCGACAAACAAGTTGGCCACCAATCAATTATTTAAAAGTATATGCAATAATGCTGAAGAACTACAGCATTTTTTTGCAGGGGCAAGTGGGAAGAAGAATCAAGTCTTCTAGGGGCTTTATAGGGATTTTCCCTTTGCTGGGAGGAGAGGGGGTCCTGTCACACAGAGCAAGACATCAGTAGAAAAGGGAATTGTTCTTTCCATTTCTAAATTCTTCCAGCCAGCTTCCACCTGAACCATCTGACCCAGTTGCATCCCTGGATCTAGAGCCTGAGTGAAGAACAGAAGCAAGGACACAAATTTAGGAGAGGGGATGTAACCATGTGTGCCTCCCTTCATCTTGAAAGAAACTTTGTTGAACTAAGCTTGTCCTTATCCCCAAGGCTCTGTATTCTTTTATATATTTGCTGCAGGTTCATTGACATGACTTATCCATACAAACTGCCACCAAGTCAGCGTCCTTCAAATCTGTCAGAGAACCTACAGGGTAGAAAGCCTTGAGTCTGATCACGAGGACACCATAGGAAATATCCATGAGTTGAAGGTGGGGAAAAGGTTGATGGAAACCCATTTGGAAAAGAGTTAAAGGAGGCAATGATTAAAATTATCCGGGAGGAGAGTGAGAGATAAGCTGAAAAGTGAAAGGAAAGTACTAGAGCTGTGTAATACGACAGGATTCTATAAAGTATTTCCTGCAGGCAGGATCCTGCAAACTCTTTCCTTAATTTCCTTGTTTCTTACAGGTATTCCAGATTACATTTGTTTTCTTCCAGGGAAAATTACAGGAAAACATGGTGAATAGGATGACAGCCTCCAGGAGACTGTTTAAGCACAAAACCCGTATTTCAATCTCCTTAGTCTCTATCACGTTGAAGCTTTCTGTTGAACAAACTCACACCGAGCACTCTTATTCTCCTTCCACACCACTGTTACAGCTGGGGCAATTTCCAATTATTACTCATTAAGATCAGACTGTGAGAGATCTCAGTATTACTGTGAACACGGAACAAAGTGGCTTGACAGCTTCTCACCCTCACCCCTTGAAGTTTGTGAACCATGTTAGAATTTGACAAAGGTAAATCAGCTGAATCGCTAATAACCTTTATGAAGCACATAAAGAAATAAATTAATATTGACACAGAGCAGGCTTTTGAATCAATTAAAGAAACAAACATTTTAATTAAAATGAGGTTTCAAAAAGACAGACTCAATAAATTACTATATTCACATTAATAGAATGCGAACTAAGGGCCAGAAATAATCAGTTTGATTTGTGACACTGACACCAGAAAGTACCATTTTGCATCAGTCTCGTATTTAAAGGATTTCAGTGAGACTTAGTATCTAATCAGCACGGCTTTCAAGTCTCACTAGCAAAACCAGGCAGGAATCCTTAATATTTATATTACCTTCACCAAGATATCAATTTAAAAATGTCTTTATGTATTACAAAATAGGGCATTCTATAGTGAAATCTCTGCGTTCATCTTAAGACCATGATATCACTTTAATCCGCATAAAATGTCACTACTGTTCCACATAATTGTGGGTCTCACCATTCTAACCAACCTTGGATTTGGGACCACTGAATTGTTCTGGGTATTAGTTAGAAGGGATTTTCAAATTACATTCAAAGCAGTTTTTGAATAACTACTTTTTAAAATCAGGATTCTTTTCAATGACATCTGCCAGCTATTATTTGGAAATAAGCAGAACAGTGTTATTAGTACCTGCACAAACACACAAAATATAAATAAAAAGAATAAATGGAGATGTTCTTAAAAAACAAAGGTAAAAAAGAAAAGTCCAAACTCCTTCTGCTTTTGTGTGTTAGGCTTGGTGTTATTTGTTACCTAGAGGAAGGCTGTTGTTGTTGTCTGTACCTTGTAATACATCTAAGTTGCTCATCAGCAGGTTGCAGATGGGTCACACTGTTCACGGTGTTATTTCACTTTCACATCTTTCATGTTTTTCTCCTTTGGGTGGATTTTCCACCTAAAGCTGGGGCACAGACTTCTAGATGTGAACGGCAGAGGAGAAGAACCACTTTTCTTTCACACAGTCTTTGCTCTTATGTACAAATGTTCAATTTATTTGCCACTACAGGCCACCTTTGCAGTCTTAGGTCAGCTCAGTGAAATACAGTACGATACAGGTTTTGTCAGTATGGCTCAACTGCTTCAGAATGGAGTATATTGGCTATAAATCATATTAGAAAATGTCATCATTGAATCATCATTCCTTTGCAAAATCATCAAGATTAACCAGAGGTCATACACTCTATCCAAAACAGGAATTGACTTTCAATCTAATAATCGTGAAGAGGAGCTTTATTAATATTCTTTTAATTTCTCTTTTTTTCCTCTATTTTACCTTTTCCAAATAACCATATAATCACCACTCAGCTTTTTTTCCTCTTATTTTTTTTTCCTGCTATTCATTAATAACTACATATCTCCTTCTTCTCCCATACATCCTCTATTCCTTTTGTCTGTTATTTGATGCCCAACTCTCCTCATTTAGTTTACCTTTCCCATAAGGTTTAAAGCACTTTCAGTGAAGATATTCTGCTATAGGCCCACTCCAAGTTTCTTCACTTTCTTGGCTCTCTCAAAGACCAATAGAAGAAATCTGGTGGTCTTGGAGAGCCTCTACACAGATGGTCTACTTTCCACTAGCAGAAGCTCTCCTTGACCATAAACAGGGCAGGTCCTTCTTGGGGCCAAAAAGATAAGTACCAGGTACAAAATCAGTAAAAGAGAGTTCCAGGAGAGGAACTGGTTCCTGGGAATGCCGAAAGAGAAGAAAAGTTTGCAAGACCCAAAGAGGCCTGCATGGGATGGCAGAATTAGGTATGATTTAATTCCTCTTCTGGATAGAGGAACAGAACCACAAGTGTACTTAGTTGCCTAATAACCAATGCAGAGTGTCCCCAGGTCCTTGGAATCACCAGGAAGATGGTGGAATCACCAGGAATTTTTAGATAAAAGTTAATATAGAGAGAACTCAATAAAAGCAAGTGTCCAAGTGTCCCCTAAATACCCTTGCAGGCTGGACCTACTCCTTCAGTCTGCATCAGAAAATTAATCAGACAGCACACTCCCCAGTCAATTAAAATATATACATGTATTTATGCATACAAATAATACATAACATACAGACTCTCTGGACTGTATTCAAACCAGCTATTTCAGGTGTAAAACTTAGCATCTAGTTATCTGCCTCCCTATGCCATCCATGAACAGTACTAGTTACAACACCTAAGTAGTTAGACCAAGTACTGTACATACGATCAATAGTGATGGGGACATACCCCAGGCCATCTTGTTCTTTACACACTTATTTTATCAATTCTAGAATATCCCCCCTGACCTAATATGTCCTGACTTCCTGCAGTTTGCTCTGTTCTATCTTTTTGCAACAATCCACTGAGCCAAAAATACTGGGAAGGAGACCGTATTGTGGCCTTTCAATACTGAAAGAGGGCTTATAAGAAAGATGGAGAGAGACTTTTATCAAGGGCTCGTAGTGATAGGACAGGGGCCAATGGTTTTAAACAGAAGAGAGTAGATTTAGATGAGATATAAGGAAGAAATTCTTGAATGTGAGGGTGGTGAGACCCTGACACAGGTTATCCAGAGAAGTCATGAATACTGCATCTCTGGAAGTGTTCAAGGCCAGGATGGATGGGGCTTTGAGCAGGGCTGTGGATGAGATGATCTTCAAAGTTCCCTTCCAACCCAAACCATTCTATGATTCTATGACTCTATGAAGAAATTCCTTTCATACTTTTTCCATAAGCAATGAGCTGGCACCTCCAATGAAACAAACCAATCAAGCTGATTCAAGATTAATCAAGAGCTACTTCTCCCTGTTTTGAAGGCCCACTTCTTCATGGCTCTAAATACTGAGAGCAGGAAAAATAGAGGTTCATGGCTGGGAACAAGAAAAAAACCCATATCTTTAACCCACTTTCACACCCATTCTTACTGAAATTAACTTTGACCACCTCCCACATTTCTATACCAGAAGACACAAACATACTGATGGTCTGTGCTGGCTCTTTGCAGCCCTTGTCTGGTGAAAAGGTTCCATTTAAGACTTGCCACTTTCTATCCATGTAGATACGCTTCAAGCCAGTGCTCCCCAGAATCCTTCAGTGAACTGCAGGAAGAGAAAGTAAAAAAACACTAAGGGGGAGACAATATTCAACTTCATGGGAAGCAAACAGTAATTTAGATGTAAAGAGAAGTAAATGGAAAAAATTGATTAAAAAAATGCATGGACATCTCATAGCAAAGTCTGACTACAGGGAATGAGCTGAGAGGATGTAAAGAAGAGAAAAAAGCATCTTTGAAAATTTTTGAAAATTACAGTGCTTTTAGAAAAACTTAAATAAACTCTAGGTTTGATCTCTCCATGGATATTGATTCAAAATGGTTGCCTCTGTCCCTCCCTTGCATGCTATCACAGTGCAAAACTGCCTTGATAATTGATACTTACTGCAAGATATCCACAAAGGCTGTCAGTAGAGTCTTGCTTTTATACTCAATGCCGTGCTTATCACAGAGGGCTTTCACCAGAGGAGCTGCCTTCCAGTAGTTGTGTCGAGGCATTGTGGGGAAAAGGCTGGAGAATTGAGAGAGAGAGAGAGAGTTGTTGTAAGACTTTCCTTGCACCACTTTCTGTTCCCTCTGTTCAAAACCTTTCCCTGGCCTTCCCCAAAAGGAGAGCAAAGTGTCTCCTGAGATGGTTTTGTATGAGACTACATGGCCTTTCTCACTTTTAAGTTACCCATATTATTCTCACTCTTCTCTCCATAGTCATACTCACTGGTGCTCAATTTGGAAGTTCAAGTGCCCGGTGAACCAGTCATTGAAAAAGGATTGGTTCACATTGCATGTTGCATGGAGCTGGGAGGAAAAAGGACCAAAGAAATACACGATTTAGCTTTTATTTTTCTGGAAGTCTTATAAATCAACCCCAGCAATCATTACCCACCCTCATCTAGCACAAAAGGTAGTCTATCATCAGGGATTATCTACACAGGGCTACATCATTGCCCTGAAGAATAAAACAAAATCTAGATTGAAACGTGTTGTTGAAATACATGAATTTACCTAGCTCTTTGCTCAGACAGAAGAGCTTCTTCACTGTCTTGCACAGAACCCCAGCTGTGATTCTTTTGAGGTTCTCCTCACATCTTGCACTTGGATGGAAAAAGATTCCCCATAAAGAAATAAAAAACATTCTTCTGGTTTTCCTCCAACTAGTACAAGTGCAAAAGTATGAGGGCAAACATTTGTGTACATTGACTTCATCTCACCTAATTTAGACACCTTTAGTTTGAAATCTGCAGCTGAGCTCATGAATTTAGAGTCACTGGGGAAAATAGGAAAATTTTGCCGTGCCATTCATCTGAGCAGATTTAGATGACCATTTCAGAGTAAGATGAATCATGCTCTAGAAATCTCTCTGTCTCTCCAATGAATGTAGCAGGCATTCAGATATAGACATCCAGATTTGGTCAGCTGAATACCAGCCTTAATATATATTTCCTTAATATAAGGAAAAATGCTTAGAACCCACTATGTGGGATTATACTGCTGGAGGCAGTATAGATGTGAGTAAAGTTCTATTTATATATTCATTTTTATCTGGCCTAAAATTTGTCAGTTTTACCTTATCTGCACCAAATCTGTAAGGTAAAAAATAAAGATATCCAGTCTCACTTTCTTCTCTTTAGCTGGCCTAAAAAGGAGACTGACTGTTGTATTTTTTCATAATATGAAGGGAAAAGTTATGAAAAAAATGTGTTAAAAACTTTCAGTAAAAAATAGTTGTGGTATTTTTTTTTTAGTTTTGATGTCCTGTTTTCCAACTGCTACAAAAATCCATGGCTATTTAACAAACAGCAAGGACAACCCTCATTAACATTAATAAAGAAATTATTAACATTAATAAATAAAGCTAAGAGAAGAACAACAGTGTCATCATCCTATAATTCAGAACTGCAGACCCATTTGTCCAGAAGAAAGGAGATTCTCACCTGAGTAGATACCCAGTCTTTGTTCTTATCATAATCAATATCCATTGGAATGTGATTCATCTGTGACACCCAGATGAACCAGGTACTCTCTAGATACCTGGGCAGATAAACACAGAAACACTTATCGTTTCTCTGGTCCCATCCAAACTTACCATTAAAACACTTTCCTGAGTCTCATCTTAAGTAAAAGAGCACTTTTATGTAATCCAGCAATTTTATTCCAACCCTTTGCCTCCTAACTTCTAAAGTTTCCTTTGAGAATGACTCAATTTGTAGTTGCAGATGTCCCTGAGCAGCCACCTGAAGTTACACTATTTCTTCTTGGCTGACTAGTTATTTCTGAGCAAATTGTAGTGAGTATGACTAGTTTTCATCTATTTCCATTGAAGCTTAATACTGTTTACAAATATTACTCATGGGGACTCTGGGCATGCAGTGCCTTACCTGGACAGCCAGTAGTACACCATGAAATTGTTAAATCCCATTAAAGGAATATACATCAGACAGACTCGGATGTTGAAAGACACAACCAATAACAAGTCCTGTAGAAAAACAAAACAAGACAAACCAAAACAACAGGAAAAAAAAAAAAGAAAATAAGCGTTTGTTGTCAAATTCTCCCCACTCCCTCCTCTCCCCTTTACTGCAGCCTAAAAAAGTGGTTTTATTTATTGATCTTTTATTTACAAAGAGTAAATTCCTCAGATTCTGCCCTAAGTTGAGTGTACTATTCCCACAGCACACACTTTACCATCAGCAATTAAAGACCAGCAAACAGCCCTGTGATCACCTCTGACTACAATCGATAGTTCTCTTAACTTTTATTCAGCTGCTAAGAGACTAAAAAGGCCTCTTATAAATATCTTTCTCTGGACCCTGTGACTACATTCCTGCTGGAGCAAGCCTAGAAAAGGCCTTTTCATAGAATCATAGAATCATTTTGGTTGGAAAAGACACTTGGGATCATCAAGTCCAACCATCTACCCCCACAATTCCCTGAGGCAAAGGTTAATAGAGCCACAGAGTGGTGACATTGTTTTTAGTCTTCTAGACAATGCAAGTAGTGCTTACCAACCACTTTTTCCTCTTGATTGCAAAGTAGAATATAGACAGCTGGAAGAAGGGCACAAGAGCAAGTGGGGCCAATACTGAAAGGGAGAATGAAAACAGAGACATTTATAAAATCTTGCATCATAAATCTTACAGAATATTTTTCTGTACTGAACTCTTCTTTCCAATGGAAGAGAAATTGCTGTTTTCCATTTACACTAACTTTCATGTGTCCACTTAATCTCTACCTCTTTTCATCCCACCACTTCTTTATTCCTTTCCCATCCCTTTCTTCCTAAACCTTGATTCACCCCTAGCTAGTACTTAACATCACATAATCCTCGCTGAGACATGAGGGACAATCCTTCTTCATTTGAACCTTCTTTAATGTGAAGGAAGCTTCCGGAAGCTGTCACTTCAATGACTTTAAATCCTTTATTTTGGGGAGGAGACACAGTCATAATTTGTAAGTGAAGTTCCTACAGCACTGCAAGGAAGTGGGGATACTCACAGATGAAATACTTATGCTGATAATGGTAAGGCATGAACTTCTTCTTCTTTTTGCCAAGCTGAAAAATGAAAAGACATTGTAATGGGCCAGTTGGAGACCTAAGAATCTTCATAAAGCATTTCTGATTCCTAGCTAATGAAAAAATTGAGAACTACCTCTTAAACTCTCTAATTCAACCCTCTTCTTGAAAAGCAGGTACTGAAGTTCCAAAGCAGTGGAGAGAAACAGATTTCATTTCAGGTCTGTATCCAGGGATCAATGTTATGCCGATATCAGAAGAGAGACATTTTTTAGGAGAGTTCTAAAACTCATACAAGAATGGTCAAAAATCACAAAAACGCTCACAAGTCATTTGAATTTTGTAGGAAAAGTTTGTAGTGGTGGTAATGAAAGTCCAATCCAACCAATTCCACATATTCATCACAGAGTGCTGAGACTATGGGTGCTCAGGGAGGAACAAGTTATTAACATGAAAACCAAGACAGGAAACTTGGTGGTTGATAAATGTGGGATGTGTTTGATGTGAAAACTACTGAATTTCTGTATCAGATTAGATGGGATGCAGACATCCCAAATTCTTGATTAATAAAGGAGAGAGTGGCCAGAAATTAAATAAGCCTTTGCATCCTAAAATTACTGTAAAAGGATTTCTGTGAGAGCAAAGTAGTAAACAATCTATAAGGACATCTGCTGTTTTGTCAAATATTTTGCCTTGAAGTGCATGAAACAGCAAAGAGATGAAATATTTACAAAAAGCACAATAAGTTTATTTCTTCACAGTTTATTTTTTCACTATTTGCACGAAAGGATTCTTAACATCCTGTGCAAATTTTGTGGCTTAGGACTGTTAAAAGACAAAATGCTAAGGAGGTAAAGCAAGCTATTTCCAGAGCTCCCCCTATTACTGAGAAAAAAACCTTCAAAGAAATCTTCATTGGATCAAAACTGAAACAAAACACATGAACTGGACTAAATGAAACCCCTGAAATCTGTTTTGGTCATCCACCATGTACCTGACTCTTTTCTGCTAAAAAGCAGGAAAATATGAGAACTAATTTCCTACATTGGCTCTTCCATCAAACACAATCTGGCACAGCCACCCCACCCTTAGATGCTCATGCTAATATATAGCCATGATCCTTCAGCCATAAAATATATATTATATATACATAGCCCTGAGAGACCTTTCAGAAGTCCATTGACAAAATCCTTCCCAGTTACAGCTCACAATTTTCTACGAGTAAGTATTTTGTACAAACACTCTTTCCAGGAGTCTTTTTGAGAGAGCAGGGCTGGAATTTTCCACATGTCTCAGAGAGCTGTGATTTCTTTTCTTATTACTAGCTAAAGGAGATGTTGTTTTAAGAGAGTGGTTATCTAGCAAAGAGGCCGTTTTGTCACCCCATGAGTAAAAAGAATTGCCAGGGAAATAAAAGGCTAAAGAGACCTTGCCTATCCTGATGATATCAGAAATCATAAGGGTAAAGAGAAGGTCTGTTCATGTTTTTTATTTTTATGAAAGCCATAACATTTGTGATTAAGAAATAATTTGCTACGCCTGTGTTTTCTGCATAGCAGCTGTACTGGTCCTGAAGGATTTAGGTGCCAAGCAGCTCCCACAGCCAAAAGGAGAGGTATGTTCCCAGGGGGAACATCTGACTCAGTATCTACAGGATCACTAAGAACATCCAACACTATTGCAAGTGGACTGACTCATTCCTTGGCCTGTCTTCAAAGTGCTCACCCTGCTCTTCTAGCAGCTCAGAGGACTTAACCACTGATTTTAAGACTTTCCTTCTCAGGAGCTGGTGCCTCAGCATCACAATAACCAGTTGGTACGAGACTCTCCAGCCTTGGAACACTAGAAATGATCAGAGTTTATGGATGAGCCATATATATATATATATATATACACACATATATATGAGCCACATATATATATTTATATATACACACACATATATGTGCCAGGATGACACAGCTTGGGTTACGGTTACACCTCACTCTACAGCTTTCTGTCTTTGAAATCTTTGCTTTTCCAGCCATCCCTTTGCTCACCTCCACGGAGAGTGTCTTTCCCAAGCTGAACAGGAGAGGGTGCATGTTGAGGTCGGGGTCTTTGCGGAAGCAGTTGGGTTTGGCATGGTGCTGGTTGTGCAGGTGGTTCCACCAGCTAGCGGGTAACCCCTGCAGGAAGAGTTAAAGACCAAGGATTCAAACTCAAACAATATCAGCTATTACATCCCTATTTATTGATCTATTATTGATGGCTGCACTACACTTCCCTCAAAGGCAATATTGATTGAATCTATGGGCACTCCCATTCGTTGCGTAGTCCTGATTAGCCCCAGAGAATATTCCCACAATAAGGCAATTACCTTCAGAACATTTATCACAATGATCTGCAGAAGTCGATTCCACTTAGGCTTCCTGAAGACAGAGCAGTGCCCAAGATCATGTTGGAACCAGCCCATCTGGATCTGGAAGACAAAAGGGGAACTGAGAAAACAGAATGACGGTGGCATCACATTAATTTGCTTTGGGAGTCTCTGTAAATTCATAGTGTGAGTGCATCTTCCTTCTGGTTTGGGGAAGAAACTCAATCAGCTGTCTTACATGCTCAGTGCTGAGAACTTCCTTCCAGGCTATTGTCTGTTAAAGCTCAATACCAGATACTGATTTTATTGTAGCAGCTAAAGGGAAAGCAGCAAAGCATCATTACAATTAATTTGACTGCTACAGCTGGAAGTCTTCTGCTTACATCACAAATATATAATTTCCAAGTAACCAGCTAGGAAGTTAAAAGTTAAAAGCTAAATCCGTATCTTCATGGCATTTCGTATTGCCATGGAAATATAAGAATGCTCTTTGAAGAATATCTGCCTTAGCAGATATTAGGCAAATAGAACAGATTATTTTAAAAAATGAGTTACTTTGTACTTGTTCCATGGATGTCTGAGCAAATCTAACGTTTCGGCGCTGCTAAGAAAATTCTGAGGGTCGCAAAATCCTGTTCCCTCCTTCCCTACACCAACACTGACATGTATCATCCCCTTCTATTACTCCATTTACTAAACCAGCAGAAAACTTTGTGGGGATAGTGAATATAAATGGCTCACAAAGGACCCAACAAACACCAGAGCCATCAGTCAGTAAAGAGAAGGAACATGGAACCGAAAGTGGAGGTGAAAATGAAACGTTCCCTCTTTTGCTGGGGTAAGTGATTAGATCAGCTCATCCCACCTTGTGAAACTGCCAGTTCCACCACATCCCACCAGCTCCAGAGAGCAGCTTATCAGCAGAACGAGATTTGATCTAGGCAATAAAAATTGTGACATGGAACCTCCTTGTTGTCTTCAGCCAGATTACAGGATGTAAGAGGACGCAGCAGAGCAATGATTGGGATATGAACGTTTCATGAATCCTCTCCATGTGGAAGAACCAAACGTGCCTGCAGTGTTGAGGAGCTGTCAGCAGTTTACCTGAGCAACAGTGAAGAACGCCATGCCAACCAGGAAGGGCACTAAGGATATCCCAAAGTACCAGACCACGAGCCAGGATGCCACATCCAGTACCAGCAAGTGAAGGAAAATCAGGAAGAAAAAGGTGTAATTTGGCTTCAGAAGTCCCATCTTCTCAATAGTGCAGCGCAGCTCACGAAAATCCTCTAAAAGTGATTTCTGTGGGTAAAGTGAGTATTAATGCACTGCCTACTTTGCAAATGTAACACAGAAGACCCAGGGATCCCAAAGCAGCCATGGAAGTCAGTGGAGATATTCTATCAGGTGGATCTCTGCACAAAAACGAGCATGAGATCAACAGATCTTGGCTTCGCTTGGACAGGGGAAAACAAGTTGCTGGCAGGGTCTGTTAACTGAGACATCACAGAGGGAAGAAGTGGACAGAATTTGGGGCTCTGGGGCTCATTCCTTATACCCAGGTGTGGATTTAGTGATTCTGGGACAGTGCATGCTTCCATGCACGACTACTGCCTGCTGCCTCCCCACCACCCAGCCCGTGGCACGGTGTCAGGCACGTTGCTTCAGAAACTATTTCTCCTCTTGTTTCCCTTCTCCTCCCATGCTGAACCCCAAGGCATTCCCACAGCTGGATTCTGGGACACTCACTTTTTTATTGGATTCAAAGCTGGGTTGATCTGGTGCCAACTCCCCAATCAGCAGAGACTTCAAGTATTTCTTCACTAGAGACTTATCACTGTGAAATGCTTCAAAGGCATCCTGAGACACAAAGAAAAGGGTATGTGACCGAACAGCAAGTGCTGAGCCTCTACTTTTCCCAGGTCTTTGATATAATACATAACGCAGAGAGACTTTGCCCAGAGACTTTTGGATTTTTGACCCTTTGGTCACTCCCGTAGTCCTCTGCCATCAGCTGGAGCTCGGCCCAAGGAATCTGGAGGAGTTTCAAGAAGCTAGATTTCGTAAAAGTGCTTGGGTGAGGCTGGCAATAAACATGAAAGTGTTTGATGAAAAACTCTTTGCAGAGGGAAACATGCTCTTTCATCTGCCTGTTTCAGCACAGTCCTTCCCTAGAAGGCTCCAGCCAGCAGCCCTGCCCTAAGGATGGGACCCGGGAGCAGGAAAACACCTCAATGAATGAGGTGTGCCTTTGCCATGTTTAGGCAATGTTTTTAAAATCCTGTCTTTATTACACTAGGGCCATAAGAAACATACGCTGAAGCTCCATGCACTAAGGACCAGGACTAAGTGGGCATATCTTACAGTTCCCTGTAAACTTTGAGGCTAATTGGTGTTTTGGGGTATTGGATAACACTAGTGACGCAAAAGGGTCTGTACAGGAACCATTTGAAATACCAGTTTCAGAATAAACTATAAACTATGGAATAAAGGATGAAATTCCAAATAAACTAAAACTCTTCTTTAGCTCATGTCCTCTGTGAATTTTCCAAAAGAAAGGTACAGAGGCTGACCATACTCTTTTGTCTTCCAGGAAGAGCAGATACCACAAAATTCTCAGTGTCCAAGTGGCCAAGAATTTGCTGATTTGGGCTCTGGAAATCAAAGAGGGTGATCACAACATAAAAACTATTCTGCACATGTCTGGTCAGGATTAAATCCCCGGAAGAGGACAGAGGACTGTCAGTCTGGAAGTGCTGTCCCATTTTACAAACCAGAAGCTGAGGAATTCGGCTAAGGAACTTCCTGGAAGTCAAAACACCCTGTCGTGACAAGAATTAAATCTGGGTCTACCACATCACATGCTTATGCCCTAATCCTGATCATGTTTCTAATGCATGTATTTCTGGATATCGAGAAATACAGAATCTACTGTCAGCAAACAGTCTGCAAGACCTGCTTCGAATTCTTATTTCTGTCAACAAGCAACAAAGTATTTTAAAGAAATCCCCTAAATCAAAGAGTTTTCCAGGAACCACCAGAAAATCTATTTTCAAATAGTGATTATTTGTAGAATTTTTCCTTCTCTTCTGCAGCCAAATGTCATTCTGCTGCTTTCTCAGCCATTTTCCATGTATTTTATTTCTTTTTCCTGCTCCTTTGAAATAGGCTTTTTGCTCAAGACTCTCTTTGCCTCCATCACCCCTACAAAATAGCATCACTTCCTTGAGTACCCCACCCCTTTCTCTTGCTTCGCTACGCCCAGAATTACTTTATGTTTGGGTATTATCTCCACCTTATCTACCATCTCATCTGTCTACCCTTGCTCTATCTTTGATTATCATTTGCTGATGACAAATCACACCCCTTTTATGTTGAAAGAGCAGCCTTTAAAGTAAAAGCACACACTGAGCATATTGTTTCCTACCCTTCTGCCTTCCACGCTGCGGCAAGAGAGACACTTTCCAGGCATCTGGAAGCCAACTTGCCCGATCGTACCTGGTGGCAAAGAGAACTTGCCCAGATAGCCCTCTGTTTACAGCAGGGTGTGCAATGAACCAAAACATGGCTTTAGTTATCTGAAGGTAACCAGAAGGGTTAGAGAAGGCACAGACATGTCCACTAAGTCATCTCATCAAGCACCGCACCAACTACCGCTGGAGTCCCACCAAGCCATCCTGCCCTGACAAGGGAACCACCTTCCTCCAACTGTCCTCCTCGATCTTACCGTAGCGTCTTGGCCAGCATAATGGCTAATAACCCTGCTGCCTCCCGGGTGCCGTTTGGCAAACGTGGTGACATCGTAAACCTTCCTGTCGATCACCAGCCATTGCTCCCGATCTTGACCCTGGCCGTTGTGGATTCTGATCTCTTCCCAAGTGAAAAGCTGGGGAAAAGCTGAAACAGGTCGCGTCTTCTTCTCAGTGGAGCCGGTCTGTGGAGCCATCTGTGCTGGTGTGCAGTCTCACACAGAGTTTCTCCAGGCAGAGGGTGAACCATCTCCACCTGCCCGTTATACAGTCCCACTCCAAGCCACTCCCTGTGCTTCTAGGGCTGGTTGGCTCCCCTTGCCCAAACACACCCTTCCACAGCTCCCTCCTCTTCCACGTTCACACCAGACGCTTCGACACACCCTTGAATAAAAGCCCTGTTCCTTCTTGTCCTTTCCGAGTTGCCTTTGGGAAGTCTGTTGTCTCACGAGACCTATAGAGTACTTCACTGAACTACAAATGTGCATAAACAGAAAAAACTTAGAAGATTATCTGTTACTCAGTTAAATGGGATGGCAAAATGACAGAAAGGACTATTAAGTGAGCACCTTCATAGAGCATTAGGAACTGGAAAAGGTAAGCTGATAACTTGCTTCCATACTGCTGAGTCAATACAGGGGTTGGCCAGAAGAGAAGCCTGAGTAAGGCTGTGGGCAGCATTTCTGCAGCAATATTCAGTGACCTCCTTAGAAGCATCCTGTAATCCTCCTTTAATCAGGCATTAATGTCAGGAAATCCTGCGTTTACCGTACAGGGGAGCTTTATCGTGTCACACGGGGCCAAAAGGTAAAGCTGTAGAGGAGTTTTTGTGGAGAGCCAAAAGCTGCTATTACATATGTCTGCTAACACCTCTCCTTCAACTGTAATTCCTGCCTTCAAGGCATCAAGCCACCTGGTGCCCTAGCAGAGTGAAAACAGCCTGGTGCCCTGAGGTCTGCAATCTCTCCACCAGGAATCTCCAATGGTCTCATCACTACCCAAACCTCGGGTTGTCCTGGATCTTTGAAATTTTCTGTGTTCACACCCTGGCAGCCTAAATTCATGTGTCTTTATTGACTAAAAGCATTTTTGATCAAAGTACCACCAGATGAGAGTAAAGGAAGAACACATCAAGACAATATTCTTTATCTCCAGTTAATTTAGCTGGCACGTTGGCAACACTTACTGGCATACGGTTGTTTTCAGAGTTTCCTGTGTATAACCCAATCATTCAATCATCTAATTGTTTAAGTAATTCGTTCATAAATCAACAACAGGCATTAAAAGATTTTGGGATTGAGAATAATAATAATAGTAATAACAACAACAACCAAAAAAAAATGTTAACACCAAGTCTGGTTATAGATTAAGAGTTCCTAAAATTATGTTTAAAGGTACTGTTTATATAATTAACCTTACTTAAATATTAGTCTTGTAGAGCCAAAGTCTAAATATCTCTGATGTTGAGAGAGGATTTGCTGTGCAGTAAAGAGATAAGAGTTCTCAGTTGGAATAAACAGCAAAGAGAAGGCAGTGCCACTTTTCTTATGAAGTCACACCAATTTAGCAAGTGACCCAGAAGACACTAAGCCCACACAGATGAAATATTGCTCTAGTTCAGGTTTAGGATTCTCTTAATCTATCTTGCCTTTTTTTTTTTTTTTTTTAATCCAAAATTACTAGGGTGCTTTTGGGGAAGCTACAAGCAGTAGGCAAACATAATAATCTATCCTCATTAGGTTTCTATCCTATCCCTTTATAATGCAATACTGAGTTAAATCCCAAGTCATGAGTTTTCCACCTTATCCCAAACTTTGTATTTACATTTATAAACATATTATGTTTATAACCACAAATACTGTCTACAACAATGCCCAGTCCCTGCCTGAAACCTCACAAGTTCTAGGTCTCAACTCTCTCTTGTGACGGTGAGTTTCACAGACAATTCCCATATTGTGATTCAAAGAAAAGAAAAGTGGTTGTTGTGATGAGCTCCCAGCTCTGAGAAGGACTGGAAAGACTCAGATGGAGCTGCAGGTTTCAGTAAGGACAGAAAGACAGGAAAACTAAACTATACTTTTCACCAAGGTATGGAAGCAGATTGAGGGGAAATTATGGTTCCCTTTCTCCCAAGCAAATGGCACACAAGAAACCTAGGTGAGAGCTGACCAAAGCGGAGATGATCCGATAGGCTTCTGCATCAGGAGAAAAGCACCATTTAAGTTACACAGAATAATTTTATTTTGAGGAGTTTGTCCCTAAGGGACTCTAGAATGAAGTTTGCAGGGTATTTACGACATAAGTGAGCGTGAAACTTCTCATTTTCAATGATCTTTCTTGACAAACTCTGTTCAAGTCTCAGGCTGCAAACACAGTGGCAAAGGTTTGGCCAAATAAACTCTTGGGTTTTGTCTTCCTTGTGCTTCCCAGTGAACTACCAATAGCCCAAAAACAGTTGGATAGAGGTGAAACCTCACACAGCAGAGACACCTGCTTTGCCCTCAGCCCTGCGT
This sequence comes from Scolopax mira, assembly GCA_004320125.1. Lineage (NCBI taxonomy): Eukaryota > Metazoa > Chordata > Aves > Charadriiformes > Scolopacidae > Scolopax > Scolopax mira. Next base: position 89,136 of record BJBW01006953.1, read on the forward strand.
GGAGTGAGCAGCTTTTCTGGCTGACACACAACCATAAATGATGCAATTCTAGTTCTTTAAATCATGTAGCATCTTGCAAATCATTCAATCAAGCCCAAAACAACTATTTAAAGTCCCTGACATGTGGCAACGGCTGAACCACCCTAGGTGAAAGAGAAAAGTGGCTATTGGTATTCATTAGAAGGCACTGATAAAAAAAAAATGGGAGGAATAATTTCTGCTGTGCTGCATTTTGTAACCCTTTCTGTTGCTCTTAATAAAAGTTCCACACCAATGATGTGCTCATGTTCTAGCATGGAATCTGTGTAGAGTCTTACATACATTACATTCAGTGCTTGAGGTGTTGGTAATAAAATATGCAATAGGTGTTGCAAATTTCTGCACATGTTG